>VOQJ01030873.1:4436-15752 GCA_015052665.1 Apistogramma diplotaenia
TTCTTAAAAAAAAATAAAGGAGAAATTTTTTTTTTTTTTTTTTTTTTTTCTCTTCATCTTTTTTTTTTTTTTTTTTTTATAACCTATCTATATCAATACAATCTCATGTATGAGGCACAGTGTGCAGGTTGGGTTAAGTCATCACTGCCCCAGGAGCTAGCATTCTCTGTTTCATCAACACAGATGGCTTATCCCTTACCCAGGATCCTCCAGCAGGGGTGAGGGGGTCACCCTGCCATCAGAGGAAGCCATCACTGAGTAGCTGACCCCTCCTCTGGCCCCCACCTTTCATCTGTCTCTCTGATTAGTTTACTCATGTGACAGATAGCAACTTAAAATGAAACACCCCATAGACACCCTGGGAGAATCTCTCAAGCGATATATATATGTCTAGATATATATTTATATATTTTTTTCTTGCTGTTCTACTAGTGAGTGCACTTTCAATTACAAGAGGAGAGGTGGGCCTGTAGATGTTCACTACTCTCAGCACAGCGCATCGCTCTGCTCTGTTAGCTTCTTGAGAGCACATCCATCCACTTGCCTTCAGCTACATATCAGGTGTCCTCTAGCTTGTCTCTCACATGTGATTGGTGTGTACCTACCCTGCAGCCACAGATGGGGGCTGCGCTTAATGTGATGGCATTCAGTATTCATTCACTCCTGACATTATATAATGGACAGCTAGAAGAGGCTCAAACTAAACTTCACAGGCTTTATGTCTTTCCAGCAGTATGCGGTCGCTTATAAGAGGAATTAACTCCTTCTCCTTTTCCAGGTGATATTCTATGCAATAAATTTCCTTTTTGCCTTTTATTATTTGGACATAACGCAGATTGTGGTGGATATTCTGCATCGTGGAGGAGAGAGTCGGTTTGAAGGAGCTTATTATATTTGAAGGATGTCACATTGTCAAGTTCATGAGTTGAACATTAAGCCTTGGTTTTGACCCATCATGGAGGAGTGACAAATATGAAGTGCAGCACGGGTCTAAAGGTGCTCTTTAGACAACAGGTACCAGCGTAAGAGCTGATTTGAAGATTTCCCTTTGCCATACACTTAGAGAAGTGTAGGCTGCATGTTGATGCAGTCATCAGGGGGTGATTTGGCTGATATACGAGGAGACCTATTGCTCATCAGAAAGCTATCCACCATGCTGATTGAGTCATATGTAGAGCCGCTGGGATAATTTGTCACAGGCCTGCCAGGTCAATGGACTTTGATTGGAACACGGTATGAACTCAAGGATTTCCACTGAGTTGAGTACTCTCACAGACTCTCTCAGTCTCAAGATCTCTTCATTTTTTTTCTTTATTTCCAAGTTTTCTGAGTTGCACTGTTGCCTTGTTTCTTTTCGTTTCTTCCTTTGAAAAACTTAACTTTAAAATCTCCCCATCTCGTCTCTGGTGTCTGTGTTTTTCCAGCCTCTTTTCTCTCTGTCTGTTTTTTTTTTCTCTTCTTCCCCGGCCTCAGCCTGGGGCCTTCTGCTTGTTGAAAGGTAACAGAATCTTCCGGAATGACCCGCTTGAAATTGCCGGGTTGATTCACTGATGTTTCTGTCGAGGAGAAGCACAGAGTACAGGACTGTATCCCCCCCCACCCCACCCAAAAAAAAAAAAGAATAAAAAAAACTAGAGGTGTCCATTACAGTAAAGATCTATGAAAAAGGAAACAAAAAGGGGATCATGAGCCCGACTGACCTGTTTAATGTGACAGAAAGGAGATCGGCATGCATATGAACACATATTTCCAGAAACCTTGTCTGAAACACCTGTTCGTTTTGCTGTTAAGCTTGAAACATTAAAACATGTGGTTTAACTTGGGAGCAAGCTGTAACTCTGCCAAAGGCTTGAATACACAAGTTCAGCTGTGCACTGTAACTTTTAGCACTTCACAGTGAAAATCACAGCCTTTGCACTTCCAAGCTGAGTAATGCAGTCCCCCCTTCATTACCTTTCTCCAGGAAAAATAATAAAAGAAAGAAAGAAAGAGGGAGGAAGGAAAGGAAGAAAAAAACAGAGCCAGCGAGGTTTGAAAGCAGTGAGAAAGAAAGGATGTGAACTCGCGAAACTGAAGAAGAAGCATGGCAAAAATACCTGCAGTGACTTTCAAAAACCACAAGAGCTTTCATCTGACTGTTTTGGCATTGCCAGGTGGGAGACTCTGTACTGACCATAACACAGGTATGCCTAATCCGCTTTCATCTGCAATACAACACAATGGGAGTATCTGTCCGAGTGAGGGGGGAGATTCATGCAGACATAAAAGGCTGACAGGGGAGTGTTGCATGTCTGTACCAACATTGTCCTGGTCCTTATTATTCTTTGCACATAGCTGTAAGTCTAAACAAGACCAGCTTCCTGAGGAGGACTGCTGTGCACTCGCTGCACTCACACTGGCCCTGGTGTTGTTCTGCTCCGGCGTGTACGTGAGCGAGTATGTGTTTGTGTGTGCAAGGAGGCTGCACCGCTAAGATGACCCTGCTTTCATTCTATAGGGGCTTTCACTCGGCAAGAGCTCAGCCCCTGTAAAGAGGGAGACTGTGCTGGTGCCTCTCTTAGCCTCTCTTTCTTGTGCAGACGTCTCTTCTCTTTCATTCTCTCTCTCCCTCTCTCTCTGCAGCAGCAGCTTGAGTACTTCCAGCTGCTGACACTGGATACCACCTCCTACACACACACACACACACACACACACACACAGACATGCTTAAAATTGACATACACAGGTACACACTGGACCAGTATAGAACACATGTACCAAGACTGCCCTCTACAAACATGTTTTTGCTGAAATGCCTACAGTTTCTAATTGCTTCAGCCTATATTGTTGTGTATTTATGTAACCAGTCTGTGTGTGCATGTGTACAGACAAACGTCCGCACAGGCTTGTGTGACAGGCACTTCTTGAAAATACACCCCACCTTGCAATGTGCTGCTTTAGCTTCCCACAAAAGCAAAAACTCCAGCGAAGGACAACAAAAGCAGCAGAGAAGACAAACACGTTGATAGACATTTCAGTTCCAAATCCCTGTCCAAGGCCGCTGTTTTTATGTGTCCTGGAACCTTTGAAACAAGCACAGATGTACACACACACCGCTCATCTGCAGCAGTTCCTCTGTAGCAGCATTATATCTGTCAGTTCTTTCATCATGTTATGAAATAAGAAGAGCACACCAGAGGAACCTGTTGCTGGGCTATAAGACCAAAGCAGCCCGGAGAAAAAAATGGTAATGCAAGCGAGAGCGGCGGCAGGGGTCTGCCGGGGTGTAACCATAGCTGCTAAACTCGCATTCAGGCCTTTTCCTGAGCAGGGCTCGGAGTATGCAGACGACCTAGGGGCTAGAGACTTAGGGAGGACTTTAAGCTTCTTTGTCAAGCTCCTCGGAGCTCAGTCGACTGCTGTGAAGAGGCCGAAGCATGCAGCTGTCTAGCAACAAGAAACCCCTCATACCACAGATACTGGCCTGTGGTTAAGGAGTGCGAGTATGAAAGTGTACGTGGTTCATATTGTGTGACTCAACATGTGGGTCTGAATTTGTGAAAGTGCAACACTGATGAATATCACACCAGGTGAGGCGTGTATTTGGAAGGCTGGCAAACTATTTCCTGAATAACAGAAATGCTTTTAAGATTTTATGACTTAGATTTAACACACAAGTGCTGCACGTGCATGGAAGCATGCAACTCTAACAACTGATTCACATTTGTATTATTAGGTCTACCTTTAAAAAGAGACAACTTTAAAAGACACCCACTTAAACTGTGTGACTCAGGCTACTAATTAAGGATGTGCTTTGACATGAAATAAGCACAGTGGATTCTGTCCTCTGTCACAGCACTGAAACCGCTTTTAAAGTGGGATTTCTTTACGGCTACTACAGCCAACAGTAACTCCTTCAGTGCCCGTCTAGGCTTGTGTCAGTTTTCTGATATGAAGACGGTGAAACTAATTGATCATGAGCCGTTATAGGCCAGTATATTGTAAAATTGTAGAAGCAGTATAGCAGTGACAGTGATTTATCAGTATGTGAGATCTACAATGATTCTTATAGGCCTCATCTACATAAAATACAGTCCCTGCAGCGAACACATCAATATGCATGACTCATTCCCGAGTCTTGTGACATGCGGCGCAGACAGAGCCACAGACATTGGACAACATGGTAAACCTAAGTGCTATCTTTCCATGACAGTATTATCAGTGAAACTAACACCCTCTTTGGAATGCCACAAACCTGCCTGGAGACATGGAGCAGCTAGTTTTATGAAGCCCATCCCTGCACTGCCCCAAATGAGCCGTGGTGAATTCTCCACCGCCAGTCAATCCCTGGGGAGGCAGTCAAGAAAACCCTATTATATTTGGGGGCAGGCACCGCTCAAACTGACAGCAACTGCTGCGACAGCAAAGCTCGCAGAAAGAGGGAGAGAGGGAGCTATGTTCACCATCTCTACGTGACAACAGGCTAAATTGCTTGCAAGTTGCTCTCATTTGCTTTGGATGGTGGTTCTGCACAAAGAACAATGCACTTTGCAGTTAAAGATGAACAAACCTTCCGCGTCACCCCCAACAGTACTCACGCTCCCTCGCCTTTCGAGTGCTCTGTCAGTTTTGCACGAACCCAAAGTGAAACTGGAACCATAAATAAAAAATTAAGCTTTGCTCCGAAAAGCAGCTGCTGGATTCATCTGAGCGGTATATGATCAGTTAACTAAAATAAGCTACATTTATTAAGTTACACTTTTCCAGATATTTCTCTGGGCTCAAATCATTGGTTTCCCCCACTGTATGGCTACAATTTAAGATCTGTTATTAATTTTATAGTGCACTTAAAATAGCCACACCTGTAATTAGAATCTTAAATGGCTGCATTGTGCACACACATGCACGCACGCACGCATGCACGCACACACGCGAAACCACAAACTTGCCACGGAATGCAACCGAAGCAGGGAAATTACTGCACGCATGAGGCTGGAAGCCTCTTCTCTGCAAAATGTGTATGAAACAATGAAATAGGAGCAGAAATCAAAAACCTAACATGAACAGAGTGGAAGCTTGGGAGGACGCGAGTCCACAAGTGCTGGTTTCAATCTGAGGGATAACATGGAAAAGGTCAAGTCTGAGTCGGCAGATCACACATAATCACCTCCCACACAATGCTGCTGCCCTATTCCACAGAAGCCTCCTGATGAGAAGAGTAGATAGACAGGAAGAGGCAGACAGATATAGGGCAGCAGAGGGAGAGAGGGAAGGAAGGGAAGAAGGAAAGAAAGAAAGGCCAAAATAAGAGGAGAATGAGGCATTATCATTCCAAGCATCAACGCAATAGCAGATGGGCAGCTTGTCTGTCTTGGGCTGTGAAGGAGTGGCGTGTGACCCTGTTCGCCCCAGGCCTAATGAAAGATTGACTGACTGACTCACCTCACGATGCCAGCATGTATGTATGCTCGACCAAATATTATTGGATGCAGGGCCTGGAAATGATCTGGGAGCTTAGAGAGGGAGGGGAAAACGGACATTGCAGAACGCTGACTGAACGCAGGGCCACAAAGTGAAGCAGTCTGAAAATGAACAGTGGTTGTGTGTTACGGGCAGACCACAGCGCAGTGAACTGAAAATAAGTGTGGTTATGCCGTGCTTTGACATGCAGCTGAACACGAGGCTTCAGAGTAATCTTGATGCTCATTTCAAATCACAGTCTGTGATTTAGGAACTGCAGGAAGAAAGAACTTGGAGCAAAACTGGAATTACACAAATGCACCCATACTTATTAGACTGCTTTTAGAATTACACACTGAGCAAGCTTGGTTATGTATAAATCATCTGTGCATGCGAGTTGCAAAGTTCAAACGGCCGACACTTGCTTTGTGCTTCTGCGAGGATCACACAATTAATGTTATCCTGGAGGTCGCACGGGAAAGATAAGTTTCTAATCTCATCCGAAAGCAAATAAGCTACATGCATGAGACATAAAAGGACTCAGCTCTGAAAATTAGATGGAGAAAGGTGCAAAAACACTATTATGTAGTGCAGTAATTCATAGATAGCAATTCAAATTTCAAATTCAAACTTAAATCACCTCATGTCAAAATTAATAATGACTTCCTGCAAACATTAAGACCGGTGACTCTTTTTGGCATATCCAATTAGTTCTTCAGTGTCATCCGGGTGCCTTTACAGTGTCAATCAGCAGGCAGTAAACACTGTCTTTCAGCGGCAGCCTACCTCTGGGGCACTGCCTTTAAACAACAAAGTCAGCTCTTTGATACCTCCCCTTCTCACCTTTCAGAACAGCCATCCCCAGACGGAAAAGCACACCTTCCCATAAAACACCGCCACAAAACACTAATACACCCTCTTTTTCGACTTTACAGCCTCTCGTCACACAATTACCCATGATCACACAATCAGCATTTCGTTTTACGACCCAGACTCGAGCTGAGCGTACGCGTTTTGAGGGCGCGCGTGCGAGGGAGTCGAGGGTCTGGACAGGATTTGCGACACAGACGTGCGCGAGCAAAAAAAAAAACCCAGGACATTTATATACAGATGGACAAGCTGACATGGACGGCGACGGGGCGATGGGCAGACACATGCACCCGAGCACACACGAATGGATCTTCCCCTCTGCCTGCTGTCTCTCCGTGGCCTTTCTCTCCTTGCCCTTAGCTGTTTCCCAGATTCCAGATGACGTCCTGACAGGAGGGCTGAGTGACTGGAGGTGAGGCTGTGTGATGACAGACCAGGGCCTTTATCAGTGACCAGCACACTGCCGGCTTGCTGTTTGAAGATTAACTGGCAGATTGAAACCCAAAACTGCTCCCATTCCTGCTTGACTCCCTGCCTCTTTACATATTTTTCTTTCTTTTTTTTCCTTTTTAACCCCTAGCTCACTGGCTGCAGGAGCTCACTGGGTTTAATGTAATTGGCCTATTTCCTGCATATGAAGTTCCCGGTTTGTTGTAATTGACTAGGTCTTTTACTGGCTGTGAGACAGGTTAAATGGGAACCAAATGGAGAGGCAACACAGGAAGCTTAGGCCCAGGCTATCTGATACTCATCAAATCAGTCAGCCTGGACGCAGAACAACAAAGTGCTGAGAATGTGGCCGCAGTGATTAGCAGCTGCATAAGGATTAGTAAGGTAGCAACATATTGGCATATGTTAGTCAGTGTTGGCAGTGAGTGATGTTGTTAAGATGTAGCCTGCTCCACAATATGGCACCGGTTTAGCTTACAGAGGAGGATATTTTAAGCTCTTTCTCCCATGTGGAGCTATTTATTTCTTATGGGCAAAACTGAATTCTTACCAGCCAAGGACGTCAAGATCAACTTCCTTTATATTTATTTGATTATGTTATTTTGTAGCTCCGGCCTGCGCAGTTTCTCTGCAGTTTCCTCTCAGAGGAGAAGAGGCATGGAGACAACCTTATTCAGCTTGTTTCATCAAAACATCTCATGCCACAGTAAATGACATTCAACAAAGCTGATCTTCTGCTCTTTGATGTTTGCCAGAGTAAATGGACTATCAATGCAAAGTATAAACACTCCTCTATGCTAATGTTCCTCTGGGGGTCTTTGATGGCACCAGTAGTATCTGTGAAGTGTGTTTTGAAAAATTGCATTGGTAAGCCATCCAAATAGCAAGAATTAAAGCCCTTTTCATTCACTGTGCCTTTTCAGCCGAGGGCAAAAAAAAAAAAAAATATATATATAAATCTGGATTTGGAAAATGGTCGTCTGTAGTGGGGAAATTGGAGCACAAACAAGGTACAGAATAAGAGACTTGTAGCAGACAGTACAGGCCAACCAAACCAGCAGTGTGGCAGGGGTCCAGTTGACTGCCAGGTGACATCATTTGGCATTGTTTCACCACTCCATTTATTTTATTGTGCTCATTGTCCTCCCACATTCACTCAATCAAGTGGGTCTTTTTGTGCTGGTTGTTTAGGTAGTCCAGGTGCACCATGCTAGTGGAGGCTTCCTGTCTCCCCAGAAATCTTTTCAATGCCTCTCCTGCCGCGGGTATTGTCATATCCCACGGTGCATCTGAAAAGAAGGAGCAGCCCTGCGTAAATGTCAGAGAGGTGATTTGTTTTTAACTCTTAGCAGTCACCAAATGCCTCGTGTGTCGGGGGCTCAGTGTGGGTGTGCAAGTGAATAAACACGCAGCTGTCTGACTGGAGCGTTTCCTCACTTTGCTGTGCAGTTTTTTAAAGTTAGGATTTACAGTATGGCGCCCCCTATTGATGCCCTGCTACTTTTCTTTGACATAGTCTTGACATGCATATTCATTCATATTCATGCAATATGTGTCAGCTATGAGAGTTTTGTTTTTACTTGTTATGAATACATAAAACTCTGGAGGAAAGCTGCCCTGGACTTTTGTTTGTGTGTGTGTGTGTGTGTGCGTGCGTGCGCGCGCGTGCGCGCGCCACCGAAATCCTGTACAAATGAGATTACAGGTGAAAGAGAAAGAAAACAGCAGTGGTGCCATACTTCCTGTTTTTCTTATTGAATGTGTGAAAGTGTTTTTTGTAGAATCTGTGGAAATGGGGCATTTTGAAGGGAGTGGTCACGACAAAACGACTCCCTGTGGGTTAGAGCTATGCCTGGACCGGAGCCCACCTGGGCCAAAATAGAAGACACTGCAGCCCTGTGTTGTTCACTTTGCCCGCCTGCCATTTTCTCTTTGTCTCCTTTTTTCTGGACTTCCTTTTTTTTGTCTCCCTTTGACATTTTCCCCTCTTTTTTCTTCCTTTGTTTCCTGTGTCGCTGCCCCACCAGTATCTGATTACTCTAAACCTATTTATGTAGGAGAGAATCACATGCACGCAACTGAAAATATTTGAATTATTATTTTTTATGTACTTTTTACCGTAGAGCTTTATTGAATATCAGAGCATGAATATACAGTATCATGTCCTCTAAAAAAATCCATACATTTTATTAAAAGATGCTCTTCATTTCAGATCACAGCATGAACTGAGGCTCACTCATTCATAGTGAATCAGTAAAAACACCCCAAATTTCACCTACTATATGTCAGTCACAGCAAGAAAATCAAATACAAGAGCTCCTCAACTTTAATCATGGAATGAATGCAGTTCCTTTCTTTTTACTGGTGGGAACGCTTTTGGAATTAAACTCCGCTCCTTTTCCAAAGCCACTATTGTTAGGGAAATGCTCCAATGAACTTCGCTCTCAGGTTCAATATTAGAAACTCTAAAGCGATTTTGTGGCCTGATTTTTCTCAGATCAGCATTCGTCGGCCACAGGCCTTGATGGAAGAATTAGGCTACTTTGTGATCATTAGGTGCGAGCTAAGACACAATGGGCTTTTTTGTCATCTTAAGCCCAGAGAGGCCTGAGCGCTGCTGCTAAAGTCAGCTAGACATTGTTTGTGTAGTGCTGATCCGCACTGATCATGCTGCTGTCCCTGCCAAATTTCTCACATCGGGTGACAAGAAACAAAGAAGGAAATCAAGCATTAAATGTTTTAACTAAATTCAGTCAGTTGAGGCAATTTACTGTAACAAAACACACTCATGCAGGCAATACGATACAATGAATGGGGTTTCTTGAAGCCTTAGTCGGCTGCTTTTTATTCCGTTTTTCATAAATGTCGATGAATGACTCGATGTGTTCTTTATTTCACTGTATTTTTCAGCCCAACTTCAGGACCCTGGGCAGCCCTTTTGGACCCTCTGGAGAAAAAGTGGCCATGGTCGCCATTGATGATTGTGACATATCCATGGCAGTTCGCTTCGGAAAGCAGATCGGCAACTACTCCTGCGCCGCACAGGGTACCCAGATTGGACAGAAGAAGTAAGAGGGGACCTGCTTCACCCACTTACACCTTTTCTTTTTCTCTCTGGGCCTATCAGACTAATGAGGGAATGTGTTGTACCTCCGGGGCTATGCCAAATTGCCTTCATTACCGTAAATTACACAGCTCAGATTCTGCCATCCTCTCCGGCTTCTATTTCTTAATCTCTGCACTTATCCACGCGGCCTTCTGCTGTCAGACAACCAAAAACTCATCTCAGCACAGTCTTTTGGAAAGCTTTCCTGCTGAGACCCATTTAGTTTGTAGAGGGTGGGGACTGAAAGGGGAGTAAATGAGGTTACATTCTTTTAGGAAGTTGTTGCCCAGGTCACAGACGCTGAGAGGCATTTTGAGGATGCTTTAACTTTATCACGCTGGAATAATCAAACCTGATGTCTCAACAGACTCCAGAGTGTGACTGAGGCACAGATTGAGACCCAGACCTTCCCAGAGCCATGACTCTGCTGCACAATTGTAGAGTGGTTCTTTATATTAATTATAATATTACATTTATATTACACTACGCTGTAGATCAACTATTACCGTCTTTGGTCGACACCCATACGTGCATGATTTATTCTCCTGTCCTGCTTTATCTTAATCTGAAGAAAATAAAATCCAAATGTGCATGTTGCACCTGTTCATACCACTAATAAATTCATTCATTTTTAGTCTTTCAATAACTCGTATGTCTGGAATGATGTCCTTTGGAGGGACGAGACCAGCATGGAGCTGTTTGGTCATAATGAACAGCACCATGTCTGTCAAAAACCAATCACAGCACAAACACCTCATACCAACTCTGAGGCACGGCGGTGCAGGGTGATGATCTGGGGTTGTGACCATGAGCTTCTCTGTAGAATAAGTATTCAGTGAGGACCTCTGTCCTGCAGATTTCTGCTGATTGTTGAGCTCTTCATGTCCCCAACCTTCATGTTCATGTTTAGCCTGCATGAACAAAATTCCCTTCCGGGGTATTTCTGTGCACCATTGTGCCACATTAAATCTCTTAAGGCGTTTGATGTTGACTGTTTCAGAAGCTCTGGGTGTAAGCAGCAAGTATGTTAAAGCTGACCTAGTATGGGAAATGCTGTCAGTTAGCAGCCTTGTGACGGCTTTTGGAAACAATAACCTTAAACCAGACATGCTGATCATACTACGGGTCAATGGCCTTAAAGAGAAAGCAGCAAAAATCACCTGACAGGAAGCACGAAGGCCCAGTAAAGGCTGTATAAGGAAAACCACTCTATTTAAACCCTATCCTATAACTTTGTAGGTGGAAATGGTAAATGGACTAGTTCTTATATATAGCTTTTCTACTCTTCTGAGCACTCAAAGCGCTTTATACAACACGTTTACATTCATCCATTCACACAACATTCATACAAGCACTTCCATATTTAGCTAAGCTAAGTGCTTATTATCTAACATTCACACACATTCATACTCCAACGCTTGCGTCAGAGAGCAACTTGGGGTTCAGTATCT
>VOQJ01030882.1:10673-21355 GCA_015052665.1 Apistogramma diplotaenia
AAATGAAAGTCAGCTTAGAAAAAGCGTCACAATAACTACAAATAAGCGCTCAGATGTGTTTCAGTGTGGCTGCTGAGTAACGGGACTTGCTTCCAGAGCCGGGGTCTCGAACCTGCGTCTGTTATTTCACATTAGTGGTGGTTTTCTTGTATTTCTGTTTTTCCTCAAGACCTCCCACAGCAGCGTGACTGTGAGGAAGAGGAGGGTGTGGATGAGCAGCAGGTCTGTAACCAGGGGAAGAACTTCAGTCTGGACCAGGAGGACCCAGAGCCTCCACAGATTAAAGAGGAAGAGGAGGAGCTCTGCAGCAGTCAGGAGGGAGAGCAGCTTGGACTGAAGCAGGAGGCTGAAGACATCTGTGCTGAAGGAGAGGAGCTCAGACTGCTGGAGATCATCTGGGAACCTGAGATTAAGTCGGACAGATTATGTAAGTAAAACTGTGATGTCTTAGTAAACATTAATATGAGTAATGTAGGATCCTAATCAGAACATTTATTTTTAGAGGCACAGGAAGACTTGAAGGTCCAGCTGTAATAAGCACCATGAATGTATCTCCTTTCTGTTAACATGTAACATCAAACCTGCTCTTTGTATAAGTGAAAGAAGAAACAGACTTGAAGTGCTCTCCAAGCTCAGTGATGTGTTATTAGTTTAACGGCTTTTTGCTCATTTTCTTACTAATATTAAGGTAATGATGCCTTGGCTCCTGGTTTTCAGGCAGTTTCAACAGTAGAGCTGAGATGTCCAATGTTCCTAAACCCAGGGTCCTAAAAGGGTCCTTTATCCCTTCAGACCTCCAACAGCAACACGACTGTGAAGAGGAGGAGGAGGTTCTCACAGAGCAGCAGGTCTGTAACCTGGAGATGAGCTTCAGTCTGGACCAGGAGGACCCCGAGCCTCCAGAGCTTAAAGAGGAGCAGGAGGAAGTCTGCAGCAGTCAGGAGGGAGAGCAGCTTGGGCTGAAGCAGGAGGCTGATGCCTTCATGGTGACTCCTACTTATGAGGAACGTGACCACAGTGAAGCAGAACCAAACAGTGAGCAGCTCCTCTCTCACGCCGCTCCTGAAGCAGAGAGCCGAGATCAGGAAGAAAGCCAGCAGGTGGACTCAGGATCGACTAGAAATGCAGAGCTGAAGAAGAAGAAGAGGAGACATCGCAGAAAGAAGAGTCAGAGTCGGAGGGTAGGCAGCGCTCCTGTGTCAGAGGCAGAACGATGTGACACCTTTAGGCTCCTTTTTAGTTTTGGAGTTATTTGTTCTGTCATTAGTTAACTAAAAAAATAATGTAGCCAGTGATGTCATCGTGTACTTGCACAAGATGTTGCTACACATGCTCTAAAAACTGAAACTTTAAACACTTGTTTTTGAAATGCAGCTTCATGGACAGTGAAATCTGTAACCGTGTAAATTATAATTGATTCATGTAGTTTTTCATGACCACTTTATGCATGTTTAAATCATTTTTTAAGTTTATAATTAAAGATGCATCTTACTTTGTCAGTGAAGCCATAAATGGGCAGCCACTGACACGGCAGGTCTCGTGCATTTGTGGTGCATTTATGTTGTGTATTCTGCCCACGAGTCTATAAAACAGCATGTGTGTCACGTGTCACCGAGTTCGTCTTCCTACCAGTGATTCCAGCTGTTGGCTGCAGGTCATTTCCCCTCCTGCCAGACTGACCCTTTGCTTATTCTTCACTGTGATGGTTACAGCAGTGCCACAGCAGGCTACATATTTATGGCGGAAGAACCACCCCAAAGCCATCAAAAGTAACAATGATTTTCAGTCAGTTGCTGCTCAGCAACTAATCAATAATGATGCTGAACTCTTCAGGTCAGACGACAACCTGTCACCAAGTCATGTGAGCCTGACGCCTCCAGAGCCACAGAGGAGGATCCTGAGACTCTTTCACTGGTCAAGAACCAGGTACCGTGTGACTCTATGAGCTACAGTTGTATAAGCTGAATTAGAAAGATAACGTTTTGCATTTGTTTATGTAAGTGCCATTATAATTGGAGCATTGGGTCAGATCCCCATCATCCACAGACGATGCTGGAAGGTTTTTTCTTGTAAACTTGTTTCTGATGAATCTCATATTCTGTTGAGGGGAAACTTTTATTCTTATGTTAACACATTCTTAGCGTTTTCATTCATTGTGTTGTTTGCCTTTTTAGTTCACTCTCTTCACACTTTCATCTAATAAATATTTTCCTTCGGATGCTCCAGACTTGTAATTTGGTTGCTGGGTCTGACCTTAGCCTCCCCGAGCAGGACCACGATCCCATCTCGAGCCCGGGGAGGACGACAAGTGAACAGGTAAGCAACACATACACATAAAAGATACATGTGAGTGTTTAATTTTTAATTTTTTAAATAATACCTGTCTTATGTGAATTGTTAGCAGTTTGATGACTTTCATATTTTTTTTCTTAAGATGGCCAGTCAGATGATTTTTGACTCAGATGAGCATTACGACTCTATTCCAGCTGAAATTAGTGGGGAGAGTTGTGACGATGGTGCATGCGACGCTCTTGAGTCAAATCATCAGAAAAAGGGGATTATGGATGATATCAGAGGTGGCTGTTTCTCATCAGAGGAACTGGATAATGGTTCTTCAGAGCAGATGGGTACCGCGGGATGCTCCCCTTCAAGCAAAGGAACCCTTTCTGGAATTAAACGTAAAAGGCGGTGTGTTCGAACTGTATCCAAATATTGTCCCGGAGTCTTGGAGTCAGAGAACTCGGCGCCAGAGCTTGAGCAAAATCCTCCGGCCTCTTACAAACTTCATGCTGTCTCTGATGGTTCACTTAGCATAGCTGCTGCCAGTAAAAAGACGAATGGGTCGAGAATGTACAACAAAAGGCAATACTGTTTGTACTGTAAGACGGCAACTGGAAAAATCGCAAGGCATTTAGAGAGAGCTCATTCCAATAAGCCAGAAGTTGCACTGGCTTTTTCATTCCCAAAAGGCTCCAAGGAACGCCGAATGCATCTGGAGCATTTGAGAAACAGGGGCAACTTTGCACATAATGTCGACGTGTTAAACGCTGGTGTTGGTGATCTTGTTCCTCGCAAGAAACCAAGCAAGGATTCCCAAGCACAGAATTTCCTGCACTGTCTGTATTGCAAAGGCCTTTTCTCAAAGAGACTCCTTTCACGGCACATGTCGAGCTGCAAGTTCAAGCCCCATGAAGAACAAGCTGACAAACGCCGTACCCAGGCGCTCTGGATATCCACTGCACCTCCACCTGGTGTCACAGTAGAACTTTGGAGGGTGTTAAACAACATGAATCAGGATGGCGTCTATTCTACATTAACATCAGATGACTATATCATGGAGTACGGTGAACACTTGTATACCCGGCTTGGATATGACGTTAGCAAACATGAATATGTTCGGCAGAAACTGAGAGAGCTGGGACGGCTTCTCATCTGCTCGAGGAAAATAACTTCCTTGAAAACCATTGAAGACCACATCAAACCTGTAAATTTCATGCATGTTGTGCAAGCAGTAAAACATCTGGCAGGACATGACAGCGAAACCAACAGATACAAATGCCCAAGTCTTGCCCTCAAGATTGGTTACAGCTTGAGCAGGATTTCGATGCTTGTTGAAAGCCGTGCACATGTAAAAGGTGACTCCAGCGCAGCAAAAGATGCTCGTTCATTTCGCAGATTATATGAAACAAAATGGAACGAACTGATACAAGCGACATCGCTGAGACCTCTTCAGGAGTCCAGGTGGAGAGCTCCCCTGGTGCTTCCGTTCACAAAAGACGTCCAGACTCTCCATTCGTATTTAGATGCACAGCAAAAACATTTTCACAGCAAGTTGTCTGCAGAGACGTCCCCCCAAGCGTGGTCGCGGCTCACAAGGCTCATTTTGACACAAGTTTTTTTATTCAACCGACGAAGAGCATTGTTGGTGTCAAAAATGCCCCTGTCTGTGTATTTGTCTCAAAAACCATCGGACCCTCAGGGAGATGTGGACGCAGACCTTTCGAACCTAGAAAGGAAACTCTGTCAGCACTTCAGGCGGTTAGAGATACGAGGCAAGAGGGGAAGAAAAGTTCCTGTGCTTTTGACCCCAGCAATGCAACAAGCATTGGATCTCCTTGTCAGCAAACGGCAGGAATGTGGAGTTCCCCCGGAGAACGTGTACTTGTTTGCAAAACCACGTGCTTTTTCCTGCTACCGTGGGTCCAATTGCCTTCGGCACTTTGCCAGTGTCTGCGGGGCAAAAAGTCCCGAGAGTCTCACCTCTGTAAAACTGCGCAAACAAACAGCAACTTTGTCTCAAGTTCTCAGCCTCACTAATACAGAACTTGGTCAGTTGGCTGATTTCCTTGGTCACGACATAAGAGTGGATCAGCAGTTCTACAGGCTTCCCAAGGGTACCCTTCAACTTGCTAAAATAAGCAAAGTGCTCGTGGCTCTCGAACAAGGACGCCTGACAGAATTCAACGGCAAGACTCTGGATGACATCAACATTGATCCTGACGGTACTAATTATTTCTTTTTTCTCTCTTCTTAAAGGAAATTTGATTAAAAATGATCTTTGATATCTCATGTGTTTAGAGTTTAACTGGAACGTGCCATAATTAAAGGCATTTAGGCCACTTACTGTTCTTTTCTTATTTTCTATCGGCTCTTTCAAACCAACCAACACACAGAGAGTGTGGATGTAGACAGCGACGCTGAGATGGTGGATTCAGACTCACAAGGCAAGTCTTTCATTCCTTTAATGTGTTCAAATCAAATTTTCATATGTGTTTTAATACAGATTCAATATGTGTCTGATGTAGCTTTTTTAAGCCTTTTGATTCAAATACTGGCATTTCTAGATCACATATATTCTGATAAACCTAAGTTACTGATATGATTATAATAGCTTGGCTCCTACCATTAACACGATGCACATGATTAGAAAGGACCAACTTCTTGCTCTGGTGCAGCGATCGGAACTACAGAAACATTGATTATATAATTACGTTACAGAGTGGAAGATTTTACCACACACTTGGCAAAGACACCAGCACTTGAGATGCACTATCCAACCTTTTTGTTCTACTTATCTGAGGCCAGGTTGTGGGATCAGAAGCCTAAGCAAAGAAGCCCCGACTTCCTGCTTCCCTGCCTCTTCCTCTTCCTCCAGTTTAGTCAGTTCAATTCAGTGTTGTTGGTAATAGTGCCAAATCACAGTCAGTCATATCAAGGCTCTTTATATTGTAAAGTAAAAAGAAAAGACAATAATACACAGAAAGCCCAACAGTCAAAGTGGCCCACCTATGATCAAGAACTTGGTGACAGTGGGAAGGAAAAACCCCCTTTTAACAGGTAACCAGGATCAGGCTCAGAGAGGGGCAGTCATCTGCTGGTTGGGGCTGAGCGAAATGTTAGTGTGACTCTGGGGTGGCGAGACACATATTCATCCTGCTGTAACCAGGTTTCTTTTAGATAGAATAGATCAATGTATTGATCAATTATTAAATAATTTCCTAACATGAACTTGGAAGAGGAGCTGAAATTTGCAAATAAGAGTTGGAAGAAGAGGTGATGGTCATTTGCATCAGAGCCCAAATAATTTCACATTTCTACACTTCAAATTTCACTGGTATATGAGATCCACATGCTCACTATGTAGACACCTGCTAATGGTTCAGATCAGAACATATTTGCTCAAATGTTTGTTTTTTCCATAATTTTTTCCTCGATCTGTCTTTTCAGGCCGCCAACAGCAGCATGTCTGTGAGGAAGAGGAGATTCTAACAGAGCAGCAGGTCTGTAACCAGGACAGGGACTCCAGTCTGGACCAGGAGGACCCAGAGCCTCCACAGATTAAAGAGGCACAGGAGGAACTCTGTCAGGAGGGAGATCAGCTGGGACTGAAGCAGGAGGCTGAAGGCATTATTGTCTGGACCGGGAAAGAGCGGCTCAGACTGCTGGACACCATCTGGGACCCTAAGATAAAGTTACACAGAATAGGTATGTGAAACTGTGATCGTTAAAATGACAGTTATTTTTAGAGGTACAGGAAGTACCAACTGCAGTAAGCAGCATAAATGCATCTCTTTGGCCTGATTTTGTGTTTTCATTTACATAAACGCCATTTCCACTAACTGATGCAGCTGAGTTTGAAATTTCCACCCAGCCCCACTCAGACAAAATCTACACAGCTACAGAGACACAAAGAAAACAACAGAAGTTTAATTTTCTGACACCAATTTAAGTTAAAGAATTAGAGGTTTCTGACATATATTTATTTAAATTGTCTGTCTATATTTCTTTTGTCTCTTCAGACCTCCAACATCAACATGTCTTTGAGGAGGAGGTTCTCACAGAGCAGCAGGTCTGTAACCAGGAGAGGAACTCCAGTCTGGATGAGGAGGACCCAGAGCCAACCTTTATGGTGTCTCCGACTTGTGAGGAAAGTGACCGCAGTAAAGCAAAGCCAAACGATGAGCAGCTCCTTTTTCACAGCTCTCCTGAAGCAGAGAGACGAGTTCAGGAAGAAAACCAGCATGTGCACTCAGGATCAATTAGAAATACAGAGCTGAAGAGGAGAAGAGTTCACAGTGAGAGAGGAGACGACGCTCCTGTGTCAGAGAGTCAGACTGGCACAAGGAAAAAGTCAAAACTGGCTACACATCTAAGGATGCACACAGGTGAGAAACCGAACTCTTGTAGCACCTGTGGGAAACGATTCACAATGGACTCAACACTGAAAGCTCATATAAGATGTCACACAGGTGAGAAACCGTATTCTTGTTGCACCTGTGGAAAAAAATTCAGTCTGAAGGCAACACTGACATCTCATGCAAGACTTCACACAGGCGAGAAACCATAAACTTGTAGGACCTGTGGAAAATAATTCACTCACTCACAGTGAGCAGAACTCAAACACTGCAACACCCGAGTGAAAAGATGAGCCATATTCAAGTCAGTGTTTTCTGTGCAGAGCAGTAAAGAGCTCTCATCGTTGTTTATTCGGTTTATTACTTTATTCTTATAAATATATCAGGGAAACCGATCTTAAATTTCCTGAAATTTGAAGTTCAGTCTGCTGCTGTTCTGTTGATTCATTTAGTTCTGTTGGTTTTTAGTGTTTTGTCATCTGTTCTTTAAGCTTAGATTTCATTTAATGGTGTAATCTCTAATAAATGAAAGCAGCATAACAGTGTTCTGCCTTGTTTCTTACAACTTTTTCTTTGTTTCTGATCTGTAATGAGACTGTGCAGTCAAGTCAAATTTATTTCTAAAGAACTTTGGTCAACTGTTTGTTGTTTTTAAAGTGCTGTACAACACAATACAGTACACAACAGCATAGCATAACACAAAATAGCAACATAACAACATTGTATAACACATAACGTCTATTTAGACAAATGATAAAATGGGTAAAATAACATATCAAGACACAGTATAAGCCAGAGTATAAGGCTACGTTCACACTGCAGCCTGAAGCCCATATGTGACCTGTATCTGATCTTTTCATGCCAGTCTGAACAACACGGATCCAATTTTTTCAAATGCGACCCAGGCCACTCGGACATGTGGTCCTAAATCCGATACGTATCCGATCTTTTCAAATGCAAGTGTGAACATCCGGGTTGCATTTATCCGACCTGCACGCCATTGATATTCTGCAAACGTCACTCTTCTGCGTCCCGCTACACGAAAGAAGGAACAAAAACATCGGACCACCTATGTTTTCTTCCGCAAACACTGAGCACGTTTGATACGTATGACGTTATTACAGCATCTACTGCGCATAGGTTCGTTTGGCGTTCACACAGGAGATCACATACAAGTCGCATATATTTGGAAATGTGAACGACCACACAAAAAATCGGATTTCACAAAAAATCAGATACAGGTCACTTCAGGCTGCAGTGTGAATGTTGCCTAAAAGTGAGTTTTAAACCGGGTTTTAAGAATGTCAACTGTTGGAGGTCATAATGTGTAGGTGCAATGTCTCGGGCAACTATGGCAAAGGCCTGATCACCTCTGTGCTTCAGTCTTGACCTTGGAATCTAAAGTTTCATAAGCTGAGCAGACCTCAACGACCTAGAAAGGAACGTGCAAACATAGGAGGTCAGACAGGTAAGAGGGTGCTAAACCGTGCATAGCTTTACAAGTAAGTAATAGGATTTTGAAATCGATTCTAAACCTCACTGGGAGCCAGTGTAAGGAAGCCAAAATGGGAGATATATGGTCTCGCTTGTGAGTACCAGACAGTATTCGTGCCGCTGCATTTTGTACCAGTTGTAAACGATGAATCAACTAGTTACTGACACCTGTATAGAGGCTATTGCAATAGTCCAGGCGGGAGTCAAGAAAAGGCTTTACCTTTGCAAGAAGTCGGAGGTGGAAGAAGCTCGATTTAAAAACAGTGTTGATGTGCTTCTCAAAGGTCAAATTACTGTCGAAAATCACTCCTAGGTTCCTTTTTTGAAAAGTTCCAGAGAGCCAAGGTCATGGAGGTCAGGGGTACCAAACACAATGATCTCTGTCTTTTGGTCATTTAAGCTAAGAACATTTGAAGCCATCCATGTCTTCATATCCTTCATGCAAGTTAACAAGGCCTTTAAGGGACTCACAGAATGGTGTTTCAGTGGCAGATAGATCTGGGAGTCATCCGCATTAAAAATGATATTGTACACCATGTTTCTTGAAGATAGAACCCAAGGGGAGCATATAAATTCAGAAAAGAAGTGGACCAAGGATGGACCCCTGTAGCAAGTGGGCTTTCAGAGGAAGAAACAGTCCCCAGTCTAACTGTAAAGGTTCTGTTGGTTAAGTGAGACTTAAACCATTCAAGTGCTGTTCCTTTGAGTCCAACATACTGCTCTAGTCTAGATTTAAGGATACCGTGATCGACCGTATCGAAAGCAGCAGTGAAGTCTAAAAATACTAATACTGCAGACTTTAAATCCAGATTGATAAACTTCAGTTATATTATTTTGATCCAGGAAGGTCTGGAGCTGAAGAAAAAACGTTTTCCAGATCCTTAGAGAGGAAGGGTAATTTAGAGATTGGTCTGAAATTAGATAAGATTGTAGGATTGAGATTTTGTTTTTTTAAGGATGGGTTCCACCACAGCACGTTTAAAATTAGACGGGACTCGCTATTTACAATAGCCAAACGCTTGTTCCCACTGTACGAAAGACATTTTTCAGTAGTTAAGATGGGATAATATCCAAGGGACATCTCGTGGGTTTCAGGTGGCAGACTACTTGGTTCAAAAGAGTGAGGGAAACAGGCTCAAAATGGTCAAATGTGCAGAGAGGAAATGTGTGAACAGATGAGTCCATGAGAGGAGGGACAATATTTGATCTTATCAACAAAGAACTTCAGGAAATTTTCACACATTTCTGTAGATGCTACGAGAGAGGGAGCATCAGGAGGACTGAGAGCAGACTTAATGACTTTAAATAAAATATGTAGTGTTCAAGTCTTCTTCTCAGTCCCTCTGCAGCTACGCTCGCTCATCTCCAGTCCAGTTGTGAATCCAATTAAACAGAGCCACTTTGTCCCCAACCAACATCATTGCTTCTGACTTGTAGCCTGAAACCTTCCCAAACTCTCCCAGGCAGTCTAGAAGTGCAGGGAAAGAAGTCAGCAGGTTGGTGAGATCCATGTGTTCTTTGATCTTTTATTGATTACAAATTATATTTATACATGTTATATTTATGTAAATAATATATTGCTTGCTTGTATATTGTAATTTTAATAATACTACAATGTTAGACTACAATGGAGACATATTTAAGAAAAGTCAGGGTCCTGCAGTGACGTGAAGTTTATAGCAACAAATATATGACACTGAAAATTAAAAAAAAAAAAGGTCAAAATGACCACATTTTGAGTTCTAGTGCTGCTACACCTGCTGCACCCTCTCACCTTTGATGGATCATTATCCTCCTGCTTTGACTAAAACTGAAGGACTGTTTGTTAACTTCAATGAGAACTCTGACATTTCTAAAGTTACGTTTATTTATAGAGAAGAAAGAGTTAACGAGCTGAGAAGTTGATGTGATCAGTAAATAAGGAGTTAAACACACAGTATCGCTCTCAAAGTGCTCCTCTTCCTGGAATGAAGTGAAACTCACACAGTCACTCACACTGAGAGCAGAAATGGCTCAGAAAGGAGTTCAGCTGGACCGAGAAACTTTATCTTGTTCCATCTGTTTGGATCTGCTGAAGGATCCTGTGATTATATGAACTGACATGACAGATCTGCCAGCTTACGGATCGATGTAATTGCTGTACTTCAAAGTGCAGAGCGCAAAAATTCAATACAGCAACTCTGCATGTGAAAGTGAAAGAAGAGAAACTTGTATTTGTGACGCTTTTGCTTGCTGAGGAGGAAACATTTCAGACATTCACTGCTGCTGAGAGGAGAAATGGCTCAGAAAGGAGTTCAGCTGAATTTAGAGAAAATCTCTTGTTCCATCTGTTTGGATCTACTGAAGGATCCAGTGACTATTCCCTGTGGACACAGCTACTGCATGAACTGTATTAAAACACACTTTGATGAAGAGGACGAGAAGGGAATCCACAGCTGCCCTCAGTGCAGGAAGACTTTCACACCGAGGCCTGAACTGGAGAAAAACATCATGTTAGCAGAGTTGGTGGAGGAGCTGAAGAAGACTGAACTCCAACCTGCTCCAGCTGATCAC
>VOQJ01030887.1:0-10188 GCA_015052665.1 Apistogramma diplotaenia
AAGAAGCACTGCCTAAAACCCAGTAGTTCACATATACCATACCAACCTCATAACTTTGGCCATGCTTAATTTGAGCATTCACCACTGTAACAGTGTACTGTGTATATGACAGGAAATTAAGGAAGATCATTGTAGGTCCCCTTTAATATCAGTAATGCTGTTCACACTCTTATAATTTAGTTAATGTGTTTGCATCTTCTAAATTAGAACTGCAGCCATTAGTTGGAGGGGAAATTAATTTGCAGTGAAGAAAAAAAGCTAGAATGAATTTTTTTTTCTAATTAAAGATCATTTATTTATTTATTTTTTGGTTTTTGCTTGTTTTGGTATAAGAAATGAAACACTATATTTTATGATCAGATGTAACTGATTAGGCAAAAACATTTGAAGATGTCATCTCGTGACATTTTAGACTGTTTGCAGACCTTTTTATAGACTAAA
This sequence comes from Apistogramma diplotaenia, assembly GCA_015052665.1. Classification (NCBI taxonomy): domain Eukaryota; kingdom Metazoa; phylum Chordata; class Actinopteri; order Cichliformes; family Cichlidae; genus Apistogramma; species Apistogramma diplotaenia. The sequence goes on from VOQJ01030887.1 coordinate 442, forward strand.
TGACTATCTAAGTAGTAAGTCGCCACAGTTTGAGTAATAGTGGCTTCTTTTTGGACAAAGTTTTATCAAAACAAGTCCTTTCCTATAATAGATTGCGACAGTTTCACTTGTACTAAGCAGCAGTTGATAACAATACTGTCTAATGGTGAACAGATGTGGTGTAAAATTTGCTTTTAACTGTGACTGAAGTGATAACTTGTCGTCATTTGTGCCACTTCCTGTTGTTTGCAGCACCTGTTAATGATTGCAGCGTAAGGCACCTGCTGTAGCTCGTCATTAGGGGACCAAAGTACTTGTGCTTGCACTTGCACTTATGAAAACCAAACTTTTTGAATAATGGTAAATTTTAAAACACATTTTCTTGTCCTGCTTTCAGGTCCGGCGCCCGGTGATGGCATGTGGTCATCCCACTCGCCGCCTCTTCCAGGTCAGGAGAGCTGGGTCAGTTTTACAGCAGACACCCCGCCATCCAGCACGCTCCCGGGAATGCACCCCTCGTCAGTCCAGGTACAGTGCTGTTCGTTCACCCACCTTCACTGAACAAGAAAGCCATCAGTCTCTCTATCAGGTTTGCAGGCACTCGTTTGCTCAGCAGCCTTTCAGTCACATTGAGGTCTGTGCTTTGACGGTGCCATTGCAACACCCTCTTTTCTTGTCCAGCCATTCTGTTATAAATTTGCTGGTGTAATTGGGATTATTGTCCTGCTGCGTGACCCAGTTGAGGCCAGGCTTTAGCTGTCACTGTTCCAGAGGTCTTGTGGTTTGTTCAGATTTCACAGGACATCATATAGTCCTGTGAAAATGTTCTTTTTCACAGTGTAGTGACCGCCCACTTTCATTTAAGGGCTCGGGTTACAGAAGTGAATTTTCCATTCATTTTCTCCACCGACATGTCAGGAAGGAGGAAACAAAAAAAGAGGCGAAGCTACAGGACTGTACTCCTAACTTTTTACAGTGAAGGAACTACTCAGGCTTTAACCCACTGCAAACCCCAGGTTCCACAGCAGGAGCCTTCCAACCTTCTCAAATTCAATCCATTCTATTTCCATTACTGTGGTGTTGAATAGTAGTATAGGTTTTCATATAGGTTGTGTGTGTGTTCATGTGTAGTCTAGTTATCTATGTACTGCAGTGCATTGTTCCAGTCTTTTATACTGTACAAGCAAACCCATGATTTCCTTTGTCTGTTGTATGAATTAGCTGAACGCTTTCAGTAAGGTCATTGTCAAGATAAAATTATTAAAATGCTCCAAAAAAATGCTCAAATACTCAAAAAAAAATTGTTTTATCTTTACCATCATTGGCCCTTCACAGTGCAGACATGGGTGCTGTGACAAGATGACTGAGTATAAACTGTTCTCAGGATGCAGACTTAGAGGAGGTGATACAGTTCAATAAGTTACAGGATGACCACACAGTGGAAAATGTGATAAGCCTCAGAAAAGCTGGATCCATCAGGAACAGCAAACAGAAAGCACGAGATATCGCAGTAACCACATTCGGACCTTGAATGTCAGCCAGCGTCTTGTATCAGTGCTTTATCTGCAAGCGCTGCTGGACTGAAACTTGAGCAGCTTCTGTGACATTGCTCAGGCAAAGGCCTGTGTACACAGCGGCTAATTTTAGTCGCACATGACGCCCGCTTTTAGTTTGTTCTCGTCGTTCTGAGCTAACAGGCAAAAAGTCTGTTCTGCTTTGCCCCAAATTCTGCCAACATTGTTGTTTTCCAGCCCGTAGTAGTATTTTACTGCTTTGATTTCTTAGAGTGGTATGTTTGTGTGTTTGAGCAGCGGCCAGGGTACATACAAATGGGTGAAGAAGCCGGATTTGCATGGATTAAAGTGTTATTCTTGATACTTAATTATGCACATCATTATACTTTCCTTTCTTAAATGTATCTGTGAATGTCCCACATGGGTTCCCGTAGGACAGCACAACGATAAGGACCGTGGCCTCAGCTGCAACCACCAATGAGATCCAGCGACAGTCGAGCACGTACGACGATCCGTGGAAGATCACAGACGAGCAGAGGCAGTATTACATTAACCAGTTTAAAACAATTCAGCCGGACCTCACTGGCTTCATACCGGGTACGAAAGCACAAGCTATCACAAAAAAAACCCCCCAAAAAAACATGGGTTATTAATAAACTGTGGTTTCTGTGTATTTCAGGTTCAGCAGCAAAAGAGTTCTTCACCAAATCAAAGCTACCGATTTTAGAGCTGTCACATATTTGGTGAGTCACTGCTCCTCTGCTATTTATGGCCTCTGCTGTGTTTGTCAATGTAAGGGGCATTAAGTGCTTCATACACCTTAATTACCTGGATGGAGTTTAATGGTCACATTTAACGGTTTAACGTGCTGATAAGTTGTGTGTGTGTTGGAGCAGAAAGGCCCCAAACTTTGCACTTGTGCTGCTTTGTTTTATTTAGTTGCTTTGTTTATTGAAAGTTTAGTTATAAAACTTGATATGAAGCAGTTAACTCCAAAACACCAAGAAACCGAATGCATTTCTGTGCTGTTACGCTCGTCAGAATGTCGCTCCAGCCTGTGCAACCTGCCGTTGAATTTTAGCGCTACAAACTTTTAATAAGAAATGCCAAATATCAGCAACGACAGTTTGCACTTATGTAATTGCTGCAGAAATTAGTTTCACCCGTTCCTCGTTGAACTCCAAAGCAACCTGCCGTTATTTTGCAGAGTAAAATGTTTGTGGATAATTGTGTGGCTAATAGAGCGTGACAAAAACAAGTCGTCTGTTCCTGTTTGTGCCATTATTTCCAAAGAGGCATGCGGCGCCCGCCGTCACAACTTGTTTTGACTGGATTCATTACGACTAGTATCATTTGCTCTAAGTGCCAAGTGTGGCACTTAAATGGACCAGTCAGGTCAGATTCTGTGCCAGCTGTAATGACATATATGATATTCTAGCTGTCTAATGTGTGTCTGAAGGGAGCTGTCAGACTTCGATAAAGACGGAGCGCTGACGCTGGATGAATTCTGTGCCGCCTTTCACCTGGTTGTGGCCAGGAAGAACGGCTACGACCTCCCCGAGAAGCTTCCCGAGAGCCTGATGCCAAAGCTGATTGACCTCGATGACTCAGCAGGTGCGCAGGCTTGCCTCTGTCGCTCTCTCTCTGCTTCACCTTCTGTTCATTTCTCCAGCCTCAGACCTCATCACACCTGTGGGGTAACAGTGCTGCTGTGCAAACCTGCATATTGGGAGTGATTAGCTGATTTGGGCTGGGCTGCACTATTCGTGATAGCGCTTCATATTCTGCTGCCCTTTTTAATATGACATAATAAACACATTTATCAGTGCTGATCTTGTTCTTACATATGTACGTGTGTGTATTTTTTTCAGAAGTCCCAGAGCCGCCTGCTGATGTTGGGTACTCGGCGTCACCAGTGGAGGTGACCCCCAACAAGTCTCCCTCTATGCCTTCACTCAACCAAGCCTGGCCAGAGATGAACCAGAGCAATGAGGTTCCAACATGCACACACCACATGGTTTCTAGTTTATCCAACATCCTCTGAGCTCTGTTGCTGTTTGCTTTCACCATGTTTGCTTTTGAGTCATCTTAATTAATTGCTCAGGGTTAATTAAGTGAGGTAGCTCTCTCTTTATCCATTCATTATAATTTGTGTGCCACTCATCCTCCTCACCATCGAGCGTATTTTCTGATTTTTCTTCTCGCACTTCTTAAGATTGTTTATGACAGTCGGCAATATCTGTATTTGTTTCCTTCCCCACGCCGTGTTGCGTGGCAAAGACCGGTGCCACTTCACAGCAGAGGTTCAGACTGATGATGTAAATGTGTGATGTCACTGCACTGGCTGGCTGACTGACGTGTTTTTTCTCACTGTCTGTCTGTCTCCTGCAGCAGTGGGAGACGTTTAGCGAGCGCTCCTCCAGCTCACAAACTCTGACCCAATTTGACTCTAACATTGCACCAGCTGACCCTGTAAGTCAATCACTTAGTGTGCATGGTTTCACCATTAATGGACCGACATTAACCCTCTCCAGATCTCTCTCTTTCTCTCTCTGTCTCCTTGTGTCTCTCTGTCTCACTGTCTGCATGTTCTTCTTTTAAAGGGCAATTAAGTGCATCAGCAGTGGAAGTGTATGTGATTTGCCTGGCTTAGTTTCTACTGCATCATATTTTTTTCTGCAATCACTACTTTATTATTTTTATTATATTTAATGTATTTATGCGATTTTTTTTTTCACACATAATCAACAGTCAAAGGATAGACTGATGTTTATTAGGCACGTTTTAATCTGAGTTAAGTGGCAGTGGACAGCAGATATGCAGAATGAGCTGCTAAGTGTGTCATTTTGAATTTAAGTAGATATAACCCCTCTTGCATATGAGAAAAATATTTTTATCACAAATTTTGGTCATTTTTGATTTGATGAAAGATCAAAATCTCTCTTGTTGGTGCTAAAATCTCTGGGGGAAAAAACCCCTGGATCAACACCAGAACCAGTGACTTTTTTTTTTTGACATATGCTCTACCACCATCATCCACGCACCAAATCCTGACTGCTGCATGACATCTTTGCTGTCCAACTGTGAAGAACACACTCAGAGCAGAAAATAACAATAAGAATTTGTTTCTGAAAATGGTATGGCCACGCTGGCTTTTATTGGAAAAACTGATATATCTGCAGGCCTTTTAAATCCTTTCGTTTTAAAATGCTTGATGAGATGCTCAGTGATCCTGTCCTAAAAGGGTGCAACATAGGTTTTCATATTGAACCTCCCTCCTCTCAGGATCGGCAGCAAACCAGCTCACCCCGTCTGACCAGAACCACATGCTCTGCCTGAACACGTTTTACTTAGCTTATGAAAAAGTAAAAAGAATAATAATTTGTCTTCTTTTATACTCTTGAAGTGACAACAGCTGCAGATTAAGTAAGAAGTGAGAATCAACTTGTATCATGAGGCTAAAGTGATTCACATATTTCACTTTTTAAGTGTTTGATACACCAGCTGTTAGTTCATATATTTCAATATGGCCGTCTTCTTTCTGCCTGTTTGACCTTCCATGTGTTTGTCTTTTCTCCAGGACACGGCCATCGTCCACCCGGTTCCCATCCGGATGACGCCCAGTAAGATTCATATGCAGGAGATGGAGCTGAAGAGGACGACCAGCGGTGAGAAACTCTCTGGCCTCCAGCACGACTGTTCAAATCCTGACTTACGGTTGAATAAATGAGAAATCGACACGTGTGCAGCAGCAGCAGGCGAATCTGTTTCTCTGAGTCAAACTTGAAGGAGCTTCAATATGATTGAAACAGATACAGTATATGGCCTAATCACATTAACAACCATTTGGCAGGCCTGTTTGTAACAGGTGGGAAAACATCCAGATGTTACAGTACAGTCAGATTACCTTTGCTGAGCTTGCACTTCAGGGAAGATGATAAAAACCCGAAAGATCACCATTTGAAATCAGTAAACAGAACCTCACAGTCGTCACATGCAGCAGTTTTTACTCAAACATGTTGTTTCTGTGGAGCTACTGAAGCACTTAATGTCCAAACTAACAGCAAGCTTGCCAGCAGTTAATCATCACTGCTTTTCTTGCATTTTTTAACCCCCTCTTTTCTTTGCCCTCCCTCCCCAAATCTAGACCACAACCATCCCACCAGTCCTCTGCTGGCTAAACCTCCAGAACTGTCTGAAGAAGCTAAATTGCCTGCGTCCATGAAGTTTGTAGCCGCCAAAACTGTAGGTAAGTAAACGATGTGCTACAGTACCATGGCAGGGAGAATTAACGTGGTGCTCCCAAAACAACATCAGACACATGAGTCACTTATTTATTTTTTGTTCAGTAATCTTAATCCACTTTATATTTCAAAGTCAGATAATTTGAAGCAAAGTTACAGATAGAAACCTGGTCAGCAGCTGCTTTAATTACAAAAGAAAACTGTTGGCTCGATCGCCGGCTCCTCCAGTCCACATGTCGAAATATCCTTGGGCGAGATGCTGAACCCCAAGTTCTCCCCAGTGCATCCATCTGTGTGTGTGTGTGTGTGTGTGTTTGTGTGTGTGTGTGTTAGAAAGTGCTCCAGTATAGATATAAAGCATTGGTGTGGATGTGTGTCTGATTGGCACTGTGAGTGCTCAAACTGAGTAGAGAAGTGCTATATAAGTACCAGTCCTTATTTATATTTCCTCTACAAACCTGGTGCCATCAGCACAAGTTCAACTGCTGGAAATTCAGCCTGAGATTGTGTTACGCTAGTAGCAGCTAATGTGGCCTAAAGCAGAGACGAATGGTACAGAGTACAGAGTTCTATTAAAATTAGTTTTTTCAGACTTTCTGTTCATTTTTTTATCCTTAGTTAAAAATGAAACTGCCATTTTCACCAGCTTGGCCAAAATGACTGAATTTACTGCTTTTTAATGTCAAATGATTTTGTGAAAGATAATTTAAAGCCAATTAAAAGTCGTAACTAACTTTTTGTAAACGCCTCATAATTTGTATTAAAATCAGTGTTGTTAGACTAGTTTGGTCTTACTGCTCAGTGGGTTAATCCCATGTTTTTGGGTCCCTCTGTGAAGGTGATGGTTACAGCAGTTCAGACTCTTTCACCTCAGACCAGGAGCCGATCACCAGGCAAAGGTTAGTTTTTTTTTCTTCTTTCTTTTCTGACAAGTACTGATGGTGAGACTTTGTGAAAGTCTGTTGACCGATTGAGTTTAGGTCTGAACTGTGTTAAATTGTATTGTATTCTATGCATAAATCTGTGAACACTGTGTTCAGGTCTCAGTCGGGTACGTCCCCAGAGGCTCTGAAGGTGGTAGCCCCGCCTCCTCCTCCACCCCGCCCCCACCCCTCCCACTCTCGCTCCTCATCTCTGGACATGAATCGCACCTTTGCTGCCACGTCTGCCGCAGGACAACCCCAACCCTCTACGATAGCTTACCCCCCTGCTGTGCCTCCTCGACCGCTACCCACACAAGTAAGAGAAAAAAAAAATCTGTGCTTCATCTGTTATTAGCAGCAGTTTTGATTTTGATACTATAAAAGCGTTTTCACCCCTCCCCCAGACGTCAGTACCGCTCACCGGGCATCGCGGAGAGGCGGAGAGTATACCAGGAGGCGGGGCGGTGCTCACCACAACCTCCCCGCAGCAGATCCCCCAGCAGCCCAACTTTGCAGACTTCAGTCAGTTTCAGGCCTTCGCTGCCTCTGAGCAGCCCTCAAGCCTGCCAGAGGTGGACAAACACATCGAGGCAGGACAGGTGGGCGGGAGCTGGCAGACATGGTTACGAATTAGAATGATGCTCATTTAGGTAGCTAATCAGAGCTAATCACATATTAAAAACCTTCCAACCTATAAATCTAAATGTTCAGGATTGAGATCAGTGATGAATTATGATCCTAATGGTGACTGTTAAAATTTAAAGTTGAAATATCTTCACTTTAAATTCTGCCTGCAGTATTAAACCTTTTTAAATCCTTTAATCTTCTGCTTTTCATTATTCAGGAACCAAATTCTAAGTCTAATAAAAATCAGATCTTTGGCCTTTTAAATTAAATTTATTGACATTTCTCTCAATTTCCATCCTTTTTTACATTAGGAGAGCAAACTTTGGGTATAACAGTTTGGAAAAGTTATTTTAAAGACACCATTGGATACCAGAATACCTTGGAGGTCCATGTTACAAAAGCCTTTTAGACATGGTTACAAATCAGTTGTACATGGAAACTAATGATTTACTAAAGATTACGTGTGGTGTCCAGTGGGAGTGAATCAACTTTGAATTTCTTAACTGTGGTTGTTGTGTTGCATTTGAGTCAAGGTGCCGACTCACTTTCATGTGCATTGTTTTGTTTCTTGTATCGACAGGGAGAGAAGCCTTCAGAGGGCGCCGGCCCTTTAAGAACAGTTAAGAGTGACGGCCAAGCAGAAGAGAGACCCTCAGCTACAGTAAACTCCGTACGTCTGTAAACATTAAACTCACCAAGACTGCTGGATTTCAAGTCTTTTCTGTGTGTGTGGAGCATCAAAGCGTAATCTAAAATTTCAAGGCACACTTGTACCCCTTCTGCTTTTGACTGTGGTTTTTAACGGCAGCCCAATTGTGACTTCTGGACCTACAAAAGACTGTGTGACAGTGAGGTAAAGTCTTTGTTTTCCCATCAGGCCAAAGGCTCCTCCGGCCCCCTGGCTCCTCCCCCCAAACCCGTACGCCGGAGGTTGAAGTCCGAAGATGAGCTGCGGCCGGAGGACGAGCAACACGGTCCACAGAAATCAAACGTCATAGCTGCCGTACTGGCCACTCAGCCCTCCATTCCCAGGTGGGGGAACTTGTTTTGGTTAAGGACCCTTTACAGGGTGTTGTGTTTATGAGCACTTTAGAAAGAAGTGTGCTTCTGTGGTTACAGGTCAGTTGGAAAGGACAAAAAGGCGATTCAGGCTTCAATTAGAAGAAACAAAGAGACAAACACGGTTTTGGCACGACTGAACAGTGAACTGCAGCAACAGCTGAAGGTGTGAAAACATTAGCGATGCTTTTTAGTTTGGACAAATAGACTCTTTTCTCCTTTAAGCTCCTGTTTTTCCTCACACCTGTTCTCTTTCTCCAGGATCTGCTCGAAGAGAGGATATCTCTAGAAGTCCAGCTGGAGCAGCTCAGACCTTTTTCCCATCTTTAACCAACATATGGAGAGCAACTCTACTGTAGTTCATCCGAATCAAGGCTGTGGCCCTCGATGTGACTCCCCCCTCCTCCTCTCCTTTTCCTTCCATCATCCCGGCTTTTCCTGGAGGCATCAACCCGCCGCAGGGTGTTCCGTTAAAACTGTCACGCTCAATCACACACAATGCTCAATCATAAACCGGATGGACCTGAGAGCACAGTCTTACCAGTGGGAGGAGGCGACAGGAGGGGATTTTACAAACTGGCACTTTTCACTTTTTGCTAGAGAGAGGTGAAGGTGAGGAGGATGACGGCTAACTGAGCGAAGCAGCGCTCCGGCTCCGAGTCCGGTCTGAAGATAAAACTGCTGGTGTCTTGATTAATTCACTCTGAATGACTGAAGAAGAAATGCAGAGTGTATTTGTCATGTTTGTGCGATTGTGTGTGTGTGTGTGTGTGTGTGTGTGTGTGTTGCTGGAGGCTAGTACCAGTATGTGTGACTTGGCTGCACCAAACTCCTGTTGAAAATCAGGCAAATTTAAAGAAAGCGTGAACCAGTTTGGAGAATATACTTCTTTTCTTTATACTTTCTTTCTGAGAGCAGATCCAGAATGGTTTTAGATCTTCTGATATCTTAAGATACCACCAGCCTGACAGGTTGGGTTAAACCTACAGGGATGCTGAAAAGTAAAAGCTGACAAATTGTGGTTTTATGGAGCATTATATGCTGAAACCTGCAAGTTTCTGGTTTAAAAAAAAGTCAAACTGTTCCTCTTAATATGTTTTCACTTTATGGCCTGTGCTCCCACTGCAGTGCTCTGAAGGCTTTCCTTCCTCTTGAACCCTCATAAGCAGTCTGCTCTGCTGCCTGGATGACACTGGCTGTCCACTCTTGTGAAATAATCCAAAGAGCACAAGTTTCGTGGGCTTGCAGTGGGGGCATGTGAAGGTGGAAGAAGGTCTATAGCACAAATCTACATCGGTGTGTAATCAGTGAGCGGTCAGTGTGTATTTTTTTAAAAGTGGAGTTTGGTGTCATCGCCTTCTTTGTGAAACATACTGGGCTATCTCCATGCAGGACCTTTTG
>VOQJ01030887.1:13783-29073 GCA_015052665.1 Apistogramma diplotaenia
AAACTCACAAAACAGATTTGTCAGAGCCCCCCCCCCCCCACCCCCATTAAAGATGCCCGGTTTGCCTGCTGTGCAAGGCTGTTTGTTGGAGGTACTAAACACGAGCGGGACCTGCTACCTAATTAATATCTTCTCTTACAGCAGGCCTAGTGTAACACTATAAACCTTTGAGGTTAAACTGTGCAAAAGCAGGACTTAAAGGAACAGTGAGTTAGCTTCAGGGTTTCGGGTGTGTTTGGATGAATCTCGAACATTCTCCAGTCAGCAGACAATGAAGGTTCGGGTGTGAATCCAGCTGCGAGCTTATTTCACCACACTGGGGGGAAAAAACAGAGATCAGTGTGAATTCTCATCCTATATAATCTAGATACTGCTATCATGACAGAGGGCATTAAATCGCATCGTAATTATACAGAATGCAGGCTCCATGTTTGCTGTCAGTCTTGTTTAACTCTAAGCAATAAAGTTAATAAGTCCTCTTCCAAAAAGTTTTAAAATATTCCTTTAAACAATGATATTCAGCCTGCTGACACTCACACGCTGGTTTCCTTGTAGCGGTCCAGAGCTTCCTGAGCTACCACCTCAGAGAACTTGGGGTCAGTCCAGGGAATTTCGGCCGGCACAGTGAAGTTCATGGGTGGTGAGTCAAAGAGCTTCACGCTTACTTTGGTTTCTTCAGGCTCCATCTCTTCAGAGTCCTTGCATTTCACCTGCAACACGAGAAGGTTTCAGCTTACTGGGTAATTCTGCAAGTTTCTGCAAGAATTATTTCAATTATTTTAAAGAAAAATCAATTCTAGGTTTCTCAGAAGTTGCATAATTTTGCAGAAGTTTGGTGCTTTTTTGTGTGTTATTATATCGGATTAAAAAAAAAGAAGTGTTTAAAAGCATAAATGTATAGTTATGTATAGATAAGTTAATTCAGAGTACCAGTGAATCTCAGTGACCTTCTACACAGTGCTCCCACATACCGCCTGAATGCGGAAGATGCCGTCGCTGGTGGTGTTCGCGAGAGAAGACACCCAGCCGAACTGCCTGTTGAACATGTCCAAGATGGTGGAGGTGTTGAACATCTGTTCCTCGAACCTCTTCAGGAGGCCGTTGTACTGCTGGGTGAAACGCTCGGCCAAGGCCAGAGCCTCCTCCAGCTCCTCCTTCAGAGGGCCCTCCAGAGGCTTCTTCCCGGAGCAGTCTGCATGGGAAGTCAGATCAGCTCGGGTAAGGTTGGAAAATCACTACCAGTCTGTGCTTGTTGTGAGGAGAAAGACAGACTCCTCTGATTACCGATACTTTACACGAGATGGGGAGCAAGCTGTCTTTAACTCAAATGTGATGTCAGGTATTCCAGTTTCAATTTCAGAACAATCTGAATGGGACTTTTCATAAATCTTGCAACTATTGCACATAATTTTGACCCTTGCAGTTATTAAGTTGGCAGCGTGTTGGTGACTTTTCTGCACTACGCGCTTCAGCGCTCTGTCCCTTTATGTGGTTTGACACTTTGTGGCCAAGTGGCCGTGGTTCTTAAATTCTTCCACTTTGCAGCAATAACACCTACAGCTGATTGTGGAATATCTAGGAGGGAAGAAATTTGTTGCAGCAGCGGTGTCCCGTTACAGCAGCACGCTTGATCTCATATGCCTGTGGCAATGGGACTGAAAGCACTCGAATTACAAGATTAAGAGACTGTTGATCAATACTTCTGTCCAGTGTAAAGTATTTTAGTTAAAGCCACCATAAATAGAGCCTTGATGGTTGCGGTTTGCATGGCTTTGCTTCACTGTGTGTGTGTGTGTGTGTGGGAGAGAGATAATATTACTAATTTAAAAATGAGAAACGAGGGAAAACTAAGCTAGCTGACGGAGCGCTCTGGATGTGAAAACAAAACAAACCTCTCTGTGATTCTAAAGTGTCTATAAATAGATTCTAAGTCTTTTGTGTCACAGCCTTGTTTTGTCCTGTCGGTTAAAGGGATACAAAGGAAGCGCTCACATGATTAAATTATACTCTGTGACTCACCTCTCTGTGACATTATAAATATTAACTGTGCTGCTCTAATAAAAACATCCCTGCATCATTATTCATGTCTCCGGGTCTGGCGTCCTGCCGGTGGAAGCTCGATGAAAAGCAGTTACAGTAGAAATCTTCGCAGCTGTTTAATAGTAAATGCTCCATATTGCATGTTTTCTGTATCAGTGTTAGTGTAGTGAACGAGTCGTGTTTACCAATGTGCTGGATTTCTTTGCACTTCTGACACTCGTCGCGGAACTTCAAGCAGCCGGCTGAGTTGCGGCGGATCTCTCTGCAGGTCATCCTGCCGTTACCGAAAGGTTTGGTGATGATCACATCCTCGTTCATGTTACCATCTGTGTGAACGGCATAAACTCACATTATGCATGTTTCAAACAAAAATAAACTCCCATGGTGACATGCAAGGATTAAGCAATAATTGAGACCATAAAACTATCAGGAAATTGTTTATTGAGATCAAAGATCGAGTGAGTGAGCATTTTTATAGGCTTCCACTCAGTCTGAATACTATTTGCAACCAGAAGAAAATTGGGCCTGGCAGAAAAACGTACCCTCATTGGGAACCACATCACTGTCCATGTCCATCATGGAGCCCATGGAACTGAAGAAGTTCCTGCTCATTCCCATCATAGGGGAGAACAAGTTCTGGAAGCCGTGGAAAGGATCGTGGAAGAGAGAGCGGATGCTTCTGCCGTGGCGAGCGTACGGTGACAGGAAGTTAGGCAAATAGAAAACTGGAGGATTGTAGTGAACGTGATCAGCCACCTGAAAACAACACATAGGGAGACCGAGCTGACGCTGGCACTGAAGTGGGGAGAGGGTTCAACTAGTGACCAAAGATTTATTCTGCATGCAAACCAGGAAATACAGGTAAGCCATACCTTCATACTGTCTGTGAATATGCTGTCCACGCCGTCGGCCATCTCTGTGTATTTTTCTTCCAGGTTCTTAAACTCTTTGCTCTGCCGTTGCCCTTCGTGCTCCAGGATGTCAATCTTCTCTCCGTTGATCCAGATGGAGAAGGGAGATGTTCTGTTCAGGACCTCCTCCAGCTGCAGGTAAGAGTAGCAGGTTTCACTTCAAATCAACTTAAATCAAAATATGCGATGGACGTATTCGTGTTTTAGTTTGTGCTAATGATCGTCCGGACAAATGGGGCTTGGAATGAAATTTAAAAACCTCTATGAAACATATTCTTGTACATGATATGGAAAGAAATCAGAGCAGCTTTGTCTTGAGTGCCCCCGTAGCTATATTACACTAAAGCAGTTATGAAGCATGCAGAGTATCACCTGACGCCCCACCAGTCCAGATCCACTGCTGCAGGTTCGGGAGTAGTACTTAACGCAGGTGTTCTTCAGGCAGGGCTTGCACTCCTCCCACAGAGCCTTCATGGTCTCGTTACAAACCTCCTCCTCCTTCTCCAACATGGCCTCCATCTCTTGAGCTGTATGCATCGCTTCCTATACATTAAAACAGGGAAACCTTATTCTCATGCCATCTTTGGTAACAATTATTTAGTCTTTTCTCATGAATGTGAGATTCTTTTATGTAGAGTTGTGTATGCAGAAGATTTTCTGCAGTAATTTCTCTCAGGAAATATGTAACTGCAGCAGATACAGATTGCTTCAAGAAAAAACATAATGGCACCGTTAACGCATGTAGTACGTGTCATTAGTGCTACCTCTTTCTTCTGCTTGGTTTTCTCCAGATCATCCAAAAACTTCTTGTGCTCCTCTGAAGATTTCTGCATCACACTCTTCATCTCCTTCACTCCATTAATGGCATTTTCAATTTGCTTGTCCAGATACTTTTCTCCCTGAATGGAAATCTCTGTAAAAAACACGGCACAAATGTGCACTTTTATTAAATGCCCTTGAATATTACTGTTATTACATGCTAGCTGTTCTGCTTAGAAATTAATATACATGAAATTTTTATATTGTTTTGGCCAAGCAATCATTGATGACCTCTGCTTCCATGTGAATCACTTCAGATGATTTTTCTGTATGCAGAATCACTGCATAAATCGTACATAAATTAAGACATTTACGGTTTATCTCTTCAGAATGAATTTGCGATTAATCATTAAATCAAGCTGAAACTTACGATTAAGATCCTCTTTCGAAGGAGGGGGAAGGAGACAGCTGGCTGAGGCCAGAAAAAGAGCCACCAAGGCCAGAGACTCCTTCGATCCCTTCCTCTTCATCATCATCATCATCATTAGCATCCTCTCTGACTCTCACGGGGCCAGCAGGTAATGATGTGAATATGATGCAAAAGACCTGGAGTATAAATCAAACACAGTATGTCCATATTGTCAGTGTAGTGACTCTGCATCGTCAACAGAGGGCGATATAAGCTGGAGGAAAAAGCAGGTGAGGGAGCTACGCAGTAAAAAAATGATCATGTTTGCTCAGCAGTTTCCTGCCCTTACATGGCAAAAGATACAAATAACCAATCGATAACACTAAATAATTCAAACTCACACTTGATGAACGTCTCATGCATCCCAAGTTTCAATCATTAAAGGATGTTATGACTTCAGAACAGTGTTTTTCTGCGACACTGACCAATGTGCCTTTCACAGGCATTACATAATAGGTGTTTGGTCAGCTGCCCGTTTGCCCAACAATGACATATTCAGCAGAGGATGACTGTGGCTTCAGATTTCTTTTTTCCCCCCCTGCTCACACTCACAAAGCCAGAGAAATTCATCACTCGGGTGACGCAGCCCCTACTCTCCTCTCCGTGTAGCTTTTTCCCAGGCAGTATAAATAATAATCTCTCTGCACGAGACTAATCTCTGCTGATTATTTCTGCAGTCAGCTATAATCCTTCGTTCTCCTCAAAACACATGGCCACATGCAGCAGTCTGTCTGAGCTTTGCTGATTCAGTTTTTCTGGAGCCTTCTGGAGCTCATCAGGGTTTGCTTAGTGTTTGCGTGTCTGTAATAAAAAAAATTACACACTGTGTGAACCATTAGCTAGTACACATGCTTATTTGGCAAACTCTCTGCTGATGAAGGACACAAAACACAGCCGAAATCTAAAAAAATGTACTTAGAAGACTTTTTGTGCATATTTTTTTCTAAATATTTTAGCAAAAGTGTTTCCTATTCACAGACTCAACTTTTTCAAGTCAGTCTCCATGCGACCAAGTTCAAAATATTTCCGAGCGTTTGCACTGAGAATATAAAAGTATTGCATCTTAGTAGTATCTTTCATATCGTATACAGGTATTTGCTCATCTTCTGCGTGGACTTTTGTTTGCAGTCGCTCGCCCACCATCTCCTCCTGTTTCTATGGAAACAAGCAGAGTACAGTATGCATACAAATGTGCAACACCCCCAAAAGTTCCAGAACTTTTACGTTGTCTCTGCACTTCCCTTTATTCCTTTAACCCTGCCCTCCTGAACATATTCAGGCCTTTCACTGAAAGTTTTTAGCAAATAAGAATATTTAGGATGAGCTGTAGCTCACACCCAAAATCAGCCTGAAAGATTTGTTGTCTTTGGAAAACTTTGGGTCCGCACTGGAATTACATTTGTGCTTCTATTATAACTAATCATTTAGTCAGAAAAGGTGGTGACCTACTGTGTTCGAAAGGACAAAAAAATGCAACTATTTTAAATGATCTGTGTTCTTGTCACATTACAGTTCTTGTCTGAAATCAGCGCTGCTGTGACCTTCCTGCAGCCCTGCAAAAATAGCAAAATGTCACCAGGACATTTCTTTGCTCCTGGGACGTCCACCTGGGAACAAAGAAATGCTCCACTTTCTCCTCTTCATATGAACTTCAAGAGTTTTTACATAAATGGAAAACACAGTGAGGTCATTACCCACATAATGCTAAACCTCTTGCTTAATTACAGTATGGAAGTGGAAGGTTTGTAAACAGAATGTGTCCAGCCCTGTCTTTTGTAACAGGGACGGAGCGGTGGTGGGGTGAGCAGTCCTTGATGTTCAGAGAGGGGAAAGAATGTACAATGCTGAAAAGAAAAACACAGACGAAGCCACAGAGAATTAAACAGAGAAAGTGTGTGTGTGTGTGTGAGAGAGAAAGTTAAACAAATCAAACTGTTAACAATGCAGAGGCCGAGCTGCATTATTTGCTGCAGGGAGCCTGGTTACACAACTGAAATACCAACACTCCTCCACTCCAGATGTTCTTCTAGAAATTTCAGCATCAGCTTTGATTTTAGACAGTCGTCATGTATGATAGCGCCATGTTGCTCACTCTACCTTTTCCTGGAACTATTTATTTATCCGTGTATTTTATTCGATGCTTGCATTGATTACTGTTGAAAATCGACTTTCGAATCATTAATCTGCCACTTTTCTGGTTATTCTTTTAGAATTTGTGCCATTTTTGAAGAAAAACTCAGACATGTGAAACACAACAGTCTTGTTTGTCTGATGTTATAGTAAACGTAATATATTTTGCCTTCTATAGACTACAGAGTATGTTATTAATCTTATTTTTCCATCTTCTTATATGCAAAATTGCAACAT
This sequence comes from Apistogramma diplotaenia, assembly GCA_015052665.1. NCBI lineage: Eukaryota > Metazoa > Chordata > Actinopteri > Cichliformes > Cichlidae > Apistogramma > Apistogramma diplotaenia. The sequence continues at coordinate 20,330 of VOQJ01030887.1, forward strand.
TTATTCATTGCATTGCATTATTTCTGCATAATGTATATCGTCTATGTTATATCCCTTCTTGTGCACATATAATATTACATACTTTAAAACATTCTTACATTATTATAACTTTATTTATCATTTTTATGTCATTGTTGCCCTGCAAGACATTACTGCACAGCTTATTGCTCATTTCACTTTTACAGTTAAATATTTTGCAATAATTGAATGCAGTTTTACCTGAGTGAATTCACGTGTTTCTAAAAGATCTTTTCTGAGAAAATTGCTTTGCTTCTATTTTCAAATCAATCCCCCCACTAATGACTTTCCAGGTGCTGAAATAAGAAGGCAAAATGGACTAATCTGGATAATCTGGACTCCATTTGCCAAAAATGGGACACTGGCCTCATTATTTAAAGTGTTAGGGGACTTAGCTGTCATAAGGGCATGGGCTATTTCTAACCCAGAAAATATAAAATAATAATAAAGACGGTGTATTGCTGTAATAATATAAAATTTTAACATCCTGCATAAATCTGTCATCACAGAGTTATCATTTAATTGCACTTTTATGTTCTTATTTTGCAAAAAGCACTGCGTGAAACGCTGAGGTGTTATTAAAGTAAACCGCAGGACGTCATCCATCCTAATCCAGTTGTTTTGATCCAGAGATGGAGGTCACACCCATGAGTAAGCAATTTAAACAACAATCACCTACAGACAGTATTTTTGCATCACGGAAAACAACTGCATGCAGTGAAAATAACAGGACATGTTTTAGTCAATAAGTTAGTTAGTCTGACGTTTTATCTGCTAAACCTGCAAAATGCAAATGAGTGCTGCTCTATTCTGTTCAGATTTATTGCAGCCTGTATAAAACTGCAACGACCACAGTCTGCACATGAAAAGATCAGATTTCATCAAGAAGCAAAGCTCCTCTGACTCACCTCTGCTTGTTTCCTGACACTCCAGCACGTCTGAAGCTGCTCCAGACTCGCTGATGCTCTTATTTATAGCAGCGGATAACGGGGACGGTGCAGATATGTGATTCACTGACCAAGCATGCTGCCGCTGCATCCACGCTCACACAAGTACCGCGGTGTGAAAACCAACTTCCCGTGGTACCCTTCAAAACAAAGGTTTTCACGAGACAAAGCGAAATAAAACATTTTCACATTGTGTCAATTGAGAAAATCCAGTTCAGTAATTTTACTTGCCTCTTGGATATTTTAGACAGTACAGATGCACTTGTTAAACATGTTTTAATTTCACAAAAATTACCGTATAGTTAAAGGTTAGCTATAATAACTTTAGTTAGTTAAAGGTTTACTATTTAATGTTGCAACATGGGTCTGAGAGTGTAACGGAATTTAGATTCTGTGTATGTCCTGTACATGTTGCAGATTTGACAGTAAAGCTGATTTTGACTTTGACTTGATGTGAATCAACTAGATTAACTTTATTAAAAATGATTAATATTTGGAGGCTAATATACGATTAAGCAAAAAAAAGAAGCAAATAAATTTCTATAAATATGTAGGCCTTAATATAATTTTGATCTATATTCTATATAAATAAAAATATTATTTAAAAGACTCTTGCAATGTTTGTGATCGTGTAGAATGAATGGGGGTCATATGGCTGTAGCCCAAAGAATGCAAACGTAATGAGGTTAAAAAAATAGAAATCAGGTATTTTTCATTATGTCGAGTTTTTTTTAGTTATTTTTTCATTTTTTGTAGTAGTAGTAAACTATCTGTAAGATGTAATGAAATCTTTCTCCTGGTAAGTTGGTTTTCAGTGAATATTTTATTATTCTATTGTGTGTTAATTTGTTCTGTATTTAAATTCAATTCTGATTAATTTATTACTTAGTTTAATTAGATTTCGTCTTCTTCCAGCTCCGAAGGGAAGCAAGCTTTTATTTTGAAAGAAAAGGGCTCTTCCCTTCCTCGTGGTGTTCAGCTGTTCGCGACTTGACACTTACGAGAAAGGAAGACTTTTCCAGAAGTTTTTGTAATTTATTGGCAGCGCTCGGAGGTGGTGAGCAGACACGAACACTGGACTCATCCTGACAGTGACTCAACGTTTGAAACGTTTCTTTTCCAAACCGTACTGGAAAAACACCGTTTCATAACAACCAACAATGTACTGTTTGTGTGCAATATTCCCAACACCGGGAACACATTTGTTTGACCAAGCAATAAGAATACAGTGATAAATATAGGAGCACTTGCATTACATAATGTAGCATTTGAGTGAAATGCATCTGCTGAGGATCATTATATATGCAGTCATTTTGTTTTAGCATCGTCACAACATTCCATTGCAGCATTTTTTCCTGCAACATCTGCAGTTTTCTGAAAGCGGATTTATACAGATTTAAAGTAAGAGGATTCTTGATGTCACTCAGCAGATAAAAGAATGAATGAGGTCTATTCTCCGGCTGCTTCTCATCTAAAGCTCAGAGCTGCGGCATCAAAATGAAAATTTACCTGCATTCCCCCAGACTTAATCTTTTTATATCAATCCTGCTGAAAATGACTTTTTGTGCTGCTGCCTTTGTTTAACATCTGCTGCAAAAATATTACGTGGCTGATCTTATTTAATGAATTCAAGGTAATTTTAAAAGAAAGGCAGCCGCAGTCTTGTGCTTGTTTTATTTTGAATAAAATTGGACACCTAAAAGCTCACTACACTTGAGCATGTGAACTCTGCTGTGGGAGAAAAGCTCAATTTGTTTATGTAAGACAGAAACTATGAACAGACGAGTGTGGGAAGTACTGAGAAATCATCAACAAGGTCATCATTTTATTTTTAAAAGCTCCACAAAGACTCAACAAGGGTGTGAGTCGGCTTGTGTTCTGCTGATGACTGTGAGTTCTTCAGATAAATTCAAGGAAAACTAACAATCTGTTTTTAACATAAAAACAGAACTCTTTGTATTTGCTGATGTTTTGCATTTGCATGTTTGTCCCAGGAAAGCAAAGTAATACAAACTCCAATCAAAAAACTCAGAGGTCACTGAAGTTCAGGCTGTTTTTGACATTAGTCATTCTGCACCTGCTTACCATAAATGTGAGGGGGATTTTGGGGGATTTGAAACATACGACCCAGAAGTGTACAAGTTTAAAACACAAGGATCCACTCACAAATACACACATCTAACAGGAGAAGAGGGAAACTGAATAAGTGCCTTTAAACACTCCTGACAAACAACTTGTAAGGGAAAAGTCATCAAAGGGGTTGGATGTTCCAGTAAATCTCTTTCTCACACACACACACACACACACACACACACACACACACACACACACACGGAAGGTAGAACACAAATTCTTTTGTTGCGTGTCATCTGCAGTCATGTCTGCTTTAAAACAGCGGTCTTTAATGGTTAAAATCCTGAAAATAGATTATTGCTTAATAAAGGCATTCTGATTCTGATTAAGTGATCTATGAAATGGTTAAACGGCTCTGCTGCATAAGACCATCTGAAAATGAGCCTTTTGATGAGTGTAATGCACATACAGACTGACCTACTGTCAGCCCAAAGATGAAGCCGTCCAACACTCAAGCTAATACATAATCATGACCTGTTTTAAAGAGGAACCCTCTTTGATGTCACATGTCAAAAAAAGAGAGAACATTTACTGATGTTTTGGAGTGAGCAAATTGAATATGGGCACATTTTTCCCAAGTATATTAATTATTTGACACATTTATCTTTGCCCATCAAAATATCTTCTGTTAAGTTGTTCATGGAGACACCTGATCCCTCTTGGAGTGACAGGAGTTGAGTGGTTTGGTTAAACTTCCTGTAATTAAAATTCATGGGTTAGATTAGATTGAATGATACTTATGTCATGTGTAATGAGAGCTGACATGGCATCTGTCCTGTAAAGGTAAAACCAGGGAGTTGGGAACTTCTAATATCAAAGCAATTTTTGCGGAATTACTGTCCCCATAACTTTGAATAGAGGTGCAAAACATATTTAATCAATATAATGATTATAAAAATACAAAGAAACCATTACTGATTTCCATATTCCTCATGTTTGCTCTTGTGTGTAAGTCACAGGAAACCATCACAGGGCAACAGGCAAAAGGGCCACTGCCATGGGTTTGATACCACTGGATTAAACAATGCAACAACAAAGGGCTAACACAGATTAAAAATAATAAACACATAATATGTTTCCACATTTGTTGTGACTAAATGTAAATGTAAAGATGCAACACTAGGTGGCACAAACTCCATTCTTATAAGCACTCTTCCTCCCGGGGGTTAAAGTTTAACATTCCTGAGTTTTTTTGAACAAGCGAGCCGGAAAATGTGATACAACTTTGAAGTTAAAGCTGCTCCTAAACCCTTAGGAGCATTTGGAAAAGCTTGGGCATTTTGGAAAGGTAGCATTTTGTATTCTTTACTCAGGACTTCTGCTCTTATTAGCAAATATCACTTATAAATAATAATAATCCCGGATAAGCGGATGAAGATGGATGGATGGATGGACTTATAAATAATTAATACAGATAATATAGCACATCATGAAACATCACTTATGGTTACTTTTTCAACGTAAAGTGGTATATATTTAATCCAGTGATTTCACATCTTGATCTTGCCTGAACTTTTCTGTTATTTCGACAACCAGAATCTGACGCTTATTCATATTACCAACCAAAGCTCCTATTAGTTTGCCACTGGAGGTTAACTGGTAATTGCATGTGTGTCATCTTATTGCCTTAAAATTTAAATGCACTTTTGTAGCCTTGGAACTGACTTGATTCTGAATGCACCATTGGTATGCAAATATAAATACCAATCTATAATGTTAAGTCATACAGTAGATATAATAATATAATAACAAAGATAATTTCTCCATTTCTTTCAGTGCGACTCTTTAACTTGGTTTTGGTAATTTAAAACACAAAGTCTGTTACAGCTGAGCTGCAGCATTTCACTGTACCAGGATGAATCACCAACACTGAACCCAAACATCTGTGTTACCAAAACAAGATAAGGTACAAAATGTTCTCAATGTTCCATTCATGAGTCAACTGTGACACTGAACAGCAGCATAAAGTTTGTGACATAGATTATGGTCGTCTTGTGCTGACAGTAACACTAACATTTTCTGTTCCTATTGGAGTTGGAGTTTTGAGCTTTTTATCACATCTTTACAGCATGGCTTTCTTGGAGCATCTCATGTTGTTTGTTACTATCAGCCCTTTTGAACTTAGTCACAGCAAAGAATCACCTCAATAGTGCTGCTCATATCAGTGATGGATTAAAAAAACAGCTGAAATATACAATATGGCACATTTAGTGGTTCTGTCTCTCTTCCACAGCATGTCTTTTGTCCTGTCTCTCTCTCCTCAGCCCCAACTGACTGCCCTTCCCACAGCCTGGTTCTACTGGAGGTTTCTTCCTGTTAAAAGGGAGTTTTTCCATCCCACTGTCACCAAGTGCTTGCTTACAGGGGGTCGTTTTGATTGTTGGGTTTTACTCTGTACTTATTGTAGGGTCTTTACCTTACAAGATAAAGTGCCTTGAAGCAACTGTTGTAAATTGGCGCTGTATAAATAAAATAGAATTAATGAATTAGCAACATGGGAATATATATAGATATATGTACACATACACAGTATATGTTAGTATGTAGCAAATGCAGTTCTGATAAACAATTCTTAAAAACATGCTCTATTTTAGTCCAGTGAACTAAAACTAACACTGTTAATCCTTCCAGGGTCTCGCACAAAGTCAAAGCTTTGCTTATTTTCATGTAACTTGTTAAAGTAATTGTACAACAAAGTTACATTTGTGTACTTTTTACATATTATTTTCTCAGCAGAGCTTTTGTAACATTTCATTTTGTACTATGCAACTCTATAAAAAGATACTATTTTCTTTCAGCTGCTTTCAACTCTCTCCTCTGCACATGATCAAACAATCTGAATTATGCTTCTCTAACTTTGTTTCTAAATCACTCAACCTGAGCTGTCCCTCATATTCAGTACCAACATCTTAGCATCTTCAGCTCTGCTCTCTCCAGCTCCACCTCCTGTCATTCTGTCAGTGTTAACATCTCCAAACCACCATCCCTTTACCAGTCCCTACTCTCGTCCTTACTTGCCTACATTTCTCTCTCACTGCCTCCAAACACGCCTTCCCTTTTTCCTTTTTCTTTGCCCGACAGTAGCTGAATATACTCCTGCACCCTGCTGATCAAAAATATCAGCAGTGGTTGTTGTTAGCCTAGGCCTTGACCTTTCGTATTTCAAAGATCTACTGTATACATGTGATTTGGCACAGATTTTACACTAAATTCAGAGTTGCCAAACTCATAGTTGGTCAACTCAGAGTATGCCTTTAAACTCACTATGTCGATCTACCGTGCTTGTTTCCTGTCCAGTCCCTTGACTGAATTCCTTCTTTGAAGAATACATTTTCAAAAGACAGTTTTAGCAGAAGACTATTTATTTAATGTAATTCTCACTGCAACTTCCTGATGTGGGTGCAGCAAAAGTTCATAGCTAGACAAGATTTCAAAGTGAAAGTATGCAGTAAATCATGCCTATCTACAGTTGTGCAATCTGTGAACTATGCTTATCTTTTCATATTCATTCATTCATGCACTAATAAAACAGAACAAAACAAGAAAAACTTCCGCTTTGGGAAACCAAAGCAAACCATTGAAGTAGCAACAAAGTGTTGGGCAGCACACTGATGCCATGGTAGAAATGTCCAAAAACACCAGTTAATTCTATATTGGTTACAGGTGTGAATGTCAGTTTTTCTGTTTCTCTGCATTACACCTTTGATGAACTGGCATCCGGGATCCATCACACTCAGTACCAGCTGGGAAAGTCTCAGGTCTCCCTCATGAGCCAAAGTAGATATTTGATGGTTTGATGGATGGAGAGCTAAATCTTTATTTCACAAAGTTAGTCAAAATCTTATTACTGGACACATCAAAAAAGAGTGGATTAGGTCTGTTTGTCAGAATGGAAATATTTTTGTGTGGGGATGACACAGAACAGGGGTCTACTCCAGAAAGCAGGTTTAGCTAACAACTCTGGGTTTGTTAACCCTAAACGGCAGAAACTGTCCCAGAAAGGGAGCTAACTTCAACTCTGAGTCAGTTTATTTTGGACTATTCAGTAACAAAACCACTGTTTTCTTTCAGTGCGATCTCTGGAGCTCTGGCTTGGCTGGTACACCTGCCAGGTACCGAAGAAGCATAAACACTAGGAACATGACCCAATGTGACGCACCTTGAGGCGATTGTTTGTTGTGATTTGGTACTATGACTTGCTTATGTTTCCTTCAGACTCAGTGGATTTTACTGCCTTCTTTCCTTCCATTTATCCCAGGCTGGGTCACAGGGGCAATGAAAAGCAGAGACTTGGGTCTTATCTGGGGAGAAACGTGGGTGTTACCAGGCCAGTGAACAGGTCTACCGTTGGACCTTCTGTACACTTGGTGTTGCTGCAGCTGATTGTTGTTTGGGTTTGTTTTTTTCAGTTTGATTTATTTTTTAACATTGAAGGTTCAGGTTGACTTGAAATGCTCATCATTTTTTAGTCCTCTTGAGTTCCTGCAAACAGCCATGTGATAATTTCAGGAAACACATTCAAAGACTGGACACAAACCAGTTGTGCATCCAAGTGACACAATCAAAAACCAAAAACCTTGTTATGGTTTTAGAGATTTCTCACTTGTATCTCAGAGTATCATGAGTGTAACTGTAGCAGTGTGTTGAAAAAAAATGTATGAATTTCACTAAAACACCTCTGCAAGTGTTTGTTTCGGGTTATATTCTCCTGCCTGTGTGCTTTAAGTCTGTGTGTTGCTGATGGGAAGTTCAGCTCTTTTCAGAGCGCCCACTCTTTAGGCTCGGCTCCCAAAGGAGACCCAGCTCTTTCAGCAGCTCTTTACTCGTCATTATCCTTTATAGTTTCATATTTTAACCTAAAAAAGCAAAACAAAATGGTTTGTGTGCTGAGAAGCCCTTTTGCCTTCTTTTTATGATCAACTTTATAATTGCTTTTTTTTATGCATTTTTCCCAATAAAAAATTTATTACTTTTGTTTACCATTTTAAATAAACCTGCCACGTTGTGCTCTGATTGATAGAAGTTTGCTAAAGTTATAAATTGTGATACATACATGGTCGTGCTGTTGTATTTTGTTTTATTTGGTGTTCGACTCGTTCTGTGCAAGTTTAGCAGAGGTCTGGGTTTGTTGTTTGGAGTTTTTTCTACAAGTTTCATTTGAAAGTTTAAGACAGGTCTGGAAGAATGCACGATACACACCGCTCATGGGCTTTTGTATTCATGTGTTACAGTGTACCATCACTAAATGAAACTGAAAGCCAGCTCTGACTCCTGTTTCATCATTATCTGCAAGAACACAGTGCAGGTTTCGGCAGGCATAACATGCGCACAAGTTACATAAGAAACTGTTTGGCCGTGGCTCTGCAATATCCCACAATATCTCCTCTCTGTCAGCTCCCTGCCCCCCCCCCTGTCCTATTGTTTTCCATGCTTTGATTGACTTTCCTTATGTTTCTCTGTTTATTTTGCTTAAATAGTAGCGCCGGCACCGGCCACTTGACCACAGAAACACCTGCCTTACCTGTCTTTGTTTGTGTTGTATTCTCATGGATGGGTGCTCTGAAATGCAAACTTCATTATATGTGATGACATGTAATGACAATAAAGCTCTATTCTATTCTATTCTATTCTATTCTATTCTATTCT
>VOQJ01030889.1:0-17857 GCA_015052665.1 Apistogramma diplotaenia
GCAGGGGGGGGGGGGGGGGGGACAGGCAGAGACAAACAAACAGACAACTACTGACGAACAGCTGCGCCGAGCACTTCACCGACAGAGAGGGCGAGGGAGGAAGAGGAGGAATGAGGGGAGAGAGGGAGAGAGAGAGAGCACCCCGGTTACAAAAATGGAAAGTCCACATTTCAGCGCAGTATGGAAATATGGTCCTCATTTCATGATTCAGTTCCCGCTCCCTCCCTTTTTCCCTCCCTCTCTAACTACCCCTTTCCCTACCAAACTCTCTTGCTCTCTTTTGCAGCTGCAGTCCGCTTATAAAAGCCTGTTAAAACACAGGAAGACCAGTAAAATGGATAGAAAAATAGCAGGCAGGAGGTCTTTGGTCCGGCGAGGGTACGGAACAACTGGGAAAGGAAGAAAAATGTGCGCAGAGACGTGTTATGAACCAAAAATTGATTAGCTCTTACTCAACTTCGCAGGTTCTTCTGCTGAGTCTCCCTGACTTAAGGGCATTTTTGGGCTTTGCCAAAACATCATCAGCCTCCACCATCCATAATCTCCAAACTCATCTTCTCTTCATCCCTTCTTCATCCCTTCATTGCGTGTGCAGTAAGACACACAACTTTCAGGGTTGCTGCAAAGCCCCTTGCTGACTGTCTGAACAGCGCCGAGCAGCCCGGTCAGCTGCGGCCTCTGCGACTCCGTAGGGGCTCATCCCCAGCCTCGTCTCCCGTGTCTTCCGCTCATATAAGCCTAATCCAGGCGGTTTTACATCTTAAAACTCTCCTTCCCTCCGTCTCTGGCTCAGGACCCGGGCTAGGGAGAAATTAAAAATTTGCCCTAAGAAGCTGAAGAAGCACTTTTTTTTTAACCCTGCTGACATTACGCATTCTATAACAGCGTGCATATTCCTGAGCATCAAAGCCGCCGCTGCCTCTGCCTAAACACGCTCTTCTTCCTCCTTCTTCCCATGCAAAGCACTGTCCTTACGTGACATCTTCCCATCCTCATCTGCTTTTGTTCACGCCACTATCTGTCAAAGTTACTTTCTTTATTCATTCCACCCTCTCCCCCCTCCCCTCTCTATCTTTCCTCCATCAGGTCGTACCCGGTTCTTCTCCACAATTCGCTTCCCTCCCTGCTCAAATCACCAAGTTAGGCCAGGCAGTTCATTATTTCAAATTTACGGCCTGTCCGTTTGGCCTGCCTCGAGGAGGAATAAAATCAGGCTTTGGTTGGCGTAGTGATCTGGTTCCAAGTCCAAACCCCTCCCTCTACCCTTTACAGTTTAATATAAAGTCATATCAAATTAAATTTAACGAATTAAAAAAAAGGAAACTTCTACCATGTGAGCAAGGAGCGCTGCGTGAGCAAAGAGCACACACACACACACACACACACACACACACACACACACACACACACACACACACACACACACACACACACACACACACACACACACATCTTGATTTAGTGTATACACATGCATAGACTTGTAACGCAACACTTAGCTGCCATCTTTAGGGGAAATAACTCAATTTGGCAAGAGTGTGTGTATGTAGAGGCTCGTGTGGGGGGTAAAAAGAGACTGAGGATTGTTCATTTGGTGGAAAAAAGCAGAAAATTGCACACATAAAAATAACATATATGCTGTACGCCTGAAGTAGACAGCAACATCATGTAACTGTATGCGGATGTAGCGGGGTACCGTGAATATGTCAGTGGCTGTGTGTGTTTGCGTCGTGTGTCTTGACCTACATCTATTAACCCGGCACAAACACCGCCACTGAATAGAATAGAGAAGGCTGTATTTTAAATGGATCAGGCTCCATGGTAATACAAAATAATGATGGTTGCGCTATATCAAGGCCCTCAAAGCCTTCCTATCCCTACATGCTCATAGGCCCTTTGGGGATTTCAGCCATTTGAAAATATTTTAAAGAGGCCCGATTGCCCCCAGCTCAGCGGCTCAGAGAAGCCTTAAAACCCTGCAGCTAAATCCCGGGGTTATGTAAGGTAAAGCCCTAAATCTCACTGCGCCTGATGTTACATATTACTGTAATTGCAAATGGAAAAAAAAAAGGAAGAAAAAATACAGGGTGGAGTGAAGAATTGCAGAGAAAAAGAGGGATTTGGGACTAGTGGAGGGAAGAAAGAAGTGGAAAGGAAATGAGGAAGGTGTGAGAGGATGGATTGAAGAAAACGAAAAGATGGAATCAGAAAGTGATCGGGGGAAAGAATGAGAAGAGTAGGTCTCTGACACACCGGTACACTCACAGTTCGACAGTTGTTTTTATTTTTTGCTTCTTTTCTGTGACACTCTTCCCTTTCAGCAGGCCGAACGGGCTCAGAGGGAAAGTCAGAGCGCTGGCCAAAACCATGGACTAAAAAGGAAATCCAGTAAAACTTGGTCTGCGTTTATCGTCGGTCCACCTTACATCGTCTGTCATCTTCTAGCACAAACCTCCAGGGGCAGATAGAACCAAGCCTACACATGTACACACAAATGCAATCTCGAGACGACATTATAAAGCATCGCCCCTGAAAAGAAACCCACCGTGTCATAAATACACTATTTTTTTTTTATGTCTAAACATAGTTTTGTGGGCATGTGTGTGTTTTCTATGCGATCGTTGCTGCATGTATGAATCTGAAATGTGTGTGGAGGCGGATAAGGCAGTCAACATTATGATCATGGTGCATGATGCAATCCATCGTCTAAAGATGTAAACAGGCTTTAGAGTCACTCACATGAGGAGTTTCTCTTTTTGCAGCGTAGAATTTCTGGATGGGAACATGTTCTAGGAGGGGGTTTGGGTTCGATTGTGGAAAGTTTGTCTAACCGCTTCGAATCTGCCAATGCAAAGTTAAGGCTTTAAATATTTCTAGTGGTGAAAAGTATCACTTAATCTTTGCTTTTCTGAAACAAAATGAAAGAATACTTCAAACTACTTTGATTAATAACAAGACTTGTTACTTTCGCAACTTGTTGAACTTTTCTAGGACTCTGCCAGTCTTCATGCTGCCAGTCGCCTGGTATGAAATGTCGGACTCCGCTGACGTGTGAATAGCGCCGCTAATATGTTGGTGCGTTTACTGCTAGAGGCTGGGTGTGATTTGTGCATGTTCGATCCAGGCAGCTCCATCACCTCAACCACACAAAGTATTGCCAGCAGTGAGGACACATCTTAAGTGGACAACTTCCTGTTCTGTGCCACATGTGAAAAAGTACAACTGAGATTTTCCAGACTTGATTCTGCCGCAATTGTCCAAAGTGTGAAAACGGCGCAAGACTACAGATAAAAGTTAGCTGCTCTTAACTTTACAGCGGTGCTTTAAACTACGCTAAATCACTGTCTGACATGCTTACATGCCAATGTTAAGTTAGCAGGCTAAACATATGTTAATAAAGTATACATATATAAATGAAAATAATGGGTATGCTAAGTCAGTTTTGTGGGACGCTAGCCTAATGATGGAGCTAACTGTGAATATTTGTACCAAACTTTATGACAATTTCAGTGAGAGACAAGGACAATCTAGCTGTGGACAGATGAGAAAATTTATTGGAAATTCACTAAAGTTGTGGACTGGATTGACAAAGTGAGAGGGCCTCAGTTCTAGTCCACAGACGGCTGGAATAATAGGCCCTCGAGGAAAAAGGGGAAGTAATTGTTTGAGACTGTGAATGCCTCTGGGAACTATCCCCAAAGTGACATCCACACAACATTACATCCATGTAACCCAGTCTGCTGCTATGCCCATTAAACATCATAATGAAATTAAGCCTGCATTACCACTGGCACCAGGGACTGGATTATGCATCGCTGTGGATTAGAGGGCCGTCAGCAGGGCAAACTAAGAAAGCTTAGAGTGAATGAGTGAAGGAGGGGTGGCAAAATGCTGCTCATGAAGATCACTCGCACTGTCTGTGTCACTGGCTGCCATCCAACACAAGGCCAGTTGACAAAGGGACTGTTAAAGAGGAGCGACTGTAACGTGCACTGGTGGCGGATGTCAGGTAAAATGAGCTGCAGGCTTGGTGCTGCAGTGTGGAAGTCAAGAGATCAGTGGAGGTTTATGTCAGATGGCACTGTTACAGGTGAGCACAAAAAGCCTGCAGCAGCCCATCTGATGGATGAGCTATAAAATTTACCAGTTAAGGCTTATTAACAGTTTTAATTCTTTCAGGTGGCTGAAGAAATGCCAGAAGGAATGTACTACTCTGTTACCCTTGAGCAAAGACATCAGATTGATAATAGCAAAGGCTTCTTAACAATATCTGTTCCCAACTATTGATTTTCCAAACTGCTATGCCTGCCGTCATTGACTTTTTTTGGCTTTTATCTTGCTCTCTTTCAGAAAATTCATTCCCCTGCATGTCTTATGCACAGAAACAGCCAGTCCTGAAAGGTCTTTTATCCTGAACAGTTTTGACTGACGCTGCATCTCAGACAAGATGCGTCCAAGATGCCTACGGCTGAGACCTACAAGCATCATTCTGCGACAACTTCGTCAGGGATCATTAATTCATCAAAGCCACAATAGAGTTAAAGAGAGGCTGAAGGGTGGACAGCCCGTACTGTCCTCTTACAGTGATGCAAAGATTCACATTCATTTTAGAACACAGCCGGTGTTATTAAACCGTTTTATGGGGTTCTTTTTTTTCCTGCAGTTTGCACAGTGACACTTCACTCACAGATGACATCATGGGGGTTGTGAAAGACGCTATGACTGGACCAGTGTGTGTTCTGTCTTGTTTCTTGGCCTTGTCAAGGCCAGAATTTATGGCTTTGATTGCCTAATCTGATCCAGTGATCATTTTATCATGAATAAATATGGTGTAGTATGAATGTGGTTTTACTTGTCTCAACACAATGGGTTATACAGATGGCAATATGGGTGCCTTTAAGGCTTTCTGCACGCTCCTATGCAATAAAGTGACAGAAGTAATGAAAGGAGAAAAGAGAGGGTGAGAGAGAAGTTAAAGGCCTGCTTTTACTTTCAGAGACTTCAATACTGCAGAGTAAAGTGGGCATTACTGCCTTTCAGCTGATAGCTGGAAATATGTAACACTAACATATTTTCAGGGCTCACCAGGAAATCCTACAGTTTTGCTCACTTTTCTCTAAACCATAAAGATGCAAAGTGGACAGTTCGGATTGTTAGTGAAGTCTGCAGAATCCACAGGTAGTACTGAAATGATACGATGCTTTTATAAAGTGTTACAGGTGCATAAACACTGCTTGTAGGTGGATGCTAGGCAACATGGTGACATCATAGCATGCGATGTAGATAAGAAACCTCACGTGTGTCTGTGCCAGTTTTGGTTGCTCAACTCCTGATAGTGGAGAAGGAGTTTGTTTTCTTGTATTACAGTAAGATAAGGAAGCTGGTTCTCTCCTCTTGACAGCCTATAGAACTGTAGTAAAAAGCTTAACGCAGCCATACTCCATATTTTTTGTGGATCACTACTAAAGAGCGAAATTAAAGTTGCTCGTAGTGGCAAACTCCACAGAACATTTTCACCCAACTCTCAGCTCCATAGCATCTTTTTATGTTTTTATGCTATACGCCTTCATAGCACCATTTACAGCAGGTGGCTCTTTACAGCAAAATAACTTCCATAAACACGCTGCATGCTGCCAACCAAGCACCCAACAACAGAAAAATTAGCAGCTAGCTGGTGAACACAGTGGATCATTTAGCTGCAAAAGGGCCAAATATTACCCTCATTAGTTAGTGGAGGCAGAAAGAGAGCTAAATGGAGCATGAATATCGGACTTAACATTCATTAGGTGGACACAAACGTGACTGTTAACTGATGCTACTGTTTCTTCATATTTGCTGGTTATCAATAAGAAACGGCTTGCTGAGAGGTTTGTGCCATTGCTGACGAAAGGAAGCACAGCAGTTTGGGGCACTCAGGCATTCATCTAATCCAGAGGGTATTTTCATATGTGCATTAGCACTGCTGTCCACATTAACTAAATGTGAAATAACAAAGTGGGTCTAAAACAAATGCCTGTTTATTTGGAACAGATGCATAAGCTGCTGCCTAAGAATCCCATAGCCTCACAGGGTGCCTCAGTGCATTATTATTATAAAATTAATTTTACATTAGATCTGCCTGTCTAGCGCTGCTCTTCATCTTTGCGAAACTTTCCTTCCCCTCTCTTCACTCTTCTTCGGCTCTGAATTTCCCCCCAGAACCGATGCCAACATGTGATTTCACTTATCTTGCAGTGAAATTAGAGCGGAGAAGAACAGACTAATGGTCATCTCCCTGTCTCTACCTTTTTTCCCTCCTCTCTTCACCGTGGCAGGGCTTGATGAAAGGACCTGTATATTTTGATTAAGTTTCAACCCCCCTCCCCAAACCCCACCAAAAGAAGAAAAAAAAAACTACAAATGCGGGTTGCTCGCCACACCTACACAAAAATGCTGGACTTGGAAAGTCTGTAGTTCTTATTTAAACGCAGTGGAGCCCCTATTTATTGCACAATCTCATTTTAATGTCTCTTGAAGAGAAGACCCTGCCTTTTGGAATGGTCAGGTCTGAACTGCTTAGATTTCCATGCCAGACTTTGTTGCACTCGTGAGCCTTCAGAGCCTGAACGCCTCCAGTAAAGCCCCCTTATGTTACCCAAGCTCCCAAGAGAAAAATTAAATCATTACAGTTAATCACCACCTCTGTGGCCAGCACAGATCTGTTACCCCCCAGATGTGAGAGCACGCTTAGTCAGCACACTCAGGTCACCAGTCGAGAGACAACACAAACATGTCAGCCGCCTCTGTCCCAACGACGTCTTTCTGTGCTTTCTGTTGGTCCCACAGAGGGTCTGCTGCTGTCTTTAAGGCACAGTAATGGTGTTTAGAGAATCCCACAGAGATCTGAGCTCTCTCTCTCTGTCCTCTCATCCCTTTAGTGCCTCTATGAGCCATGGAGCCACTGTGCTACATCTGCATCAGCTATCATCCCTACAGTTAGGGGTCAGAAAACCTCAGGAGCAACCGCCAGCAGGAATGGCTGTGATGATGGCTTTAGAAACTAAAGTAATGCAATCTGTTCTAGAGATGGAATTTCACATAATAAATGCAGTACACTTTGACATTTGGGGAAAATGTGTTTTTTTATGTAGTTAAGTAGAAAGCGGTATCTCTATAGATGGATTTTAGTCAAAATAATTCAGACTGCACAGTGGTGTCATATAGACTCTGACTACATTATATTATCAGATTATCAGAGATGCACAAACACCAAGAACTACAGTTTGAAACTGTACAAAGTGGAAGTTTCTTGTTCCTCAGTCACACAGGCTGAACACTGCAATGGGCACATTTCAAAAAGTACAAGTCGCAGTTTGAAGGCAAATGCTTTCTGTCAGGTCTGCATCATATTTTTCACAGAAGAAAAAATATAGCATTGCAGCTTTCCTTTTTAACCATTTAACTACAATGAGCGCATAAATGCTTCGATGCTGCTTCAAGACTCCCCAGTTGTTGTGTGAAAGAACACTTTCACAGTGGGAGGAAAACTTAGTGCAGGAAGTACCTCACCAATAGTAACCCCACCGGGATTGTAAGATAAAATGGAAAAAAGAAAAAAAAAAGATGAAGGCAGGACGGAAAGCAAAAGACACCGCGTGCCAAGGAAAAATAGGGGAAAAGATTGGAGAACGGCTGCTAATGCTTTTAGCAGAAACTGGCTCCTGAATGTTCCTGTAATTGGTGCGATCTGAGAAGTTGGATCTTTCCATTTCAGCTCTGCCCGTCTTTCTTCTCCTCTTTTTCTCTTTTCTTCTTTCCTTCTCATTTTTCACCTCTTCCCCATCCTTTAACCTAAAGGAAGCATGTTGGCAAGCTTTTTTTTCACATTCACTGTCTCCTTCATTTAGCAAAGGCAAGTCAAAGAGAAACCACAGATTGGAAATAGTAACACTGAATGAGAGTACAAAATAGCTCTGCCCTCCATGGAAGGTCCTGATTATTCCAATCAAAACTTTAGTCAGCAGCGCTCTAAATGAAGCCAGAATAGCCAAGATCAACCTCGGTGAAGAAACGCAGGTGGCAATTTCATGATCACTGCTTGTGAGATTTTCCACATGAACTTCTCCTTTAACCTTCATGTGCTGCATCACATGGACAATAGTAAACGCTGGTGATCCAGGTCCTGTAGACATCATCACAGATGCTTAACTGCCCTGATCTGTGTTGTGTTTGAGATCCAGAGGCTCCTCTCAGTAATGTGAGTGCTGTAACATTCTAGTGATGAACTATTTAAACATCGTATTTCTTAAATTTCACCGTCTCCCTCTCGGTTGCACCAGTGTACTGTGCTGTACAGTTTGCACCAGTGCAAATACAACAAGTCCCAGTCTTCCTCTGGGGTCAGACTCAGAGGGCCTCCGAGACATGAGCACCTTTAAGACCTGTGGCTTTAGAGCTCAAACGGAGGAGATAAGCTTGCTTAACAGAGCATGAAGACTACCTACACAGTGTTCTGATGTGAGGACATAGCGACTTAGATGGATTATTCACCAGCTATATGATCCATTCATGGCCATGCATGGGTAGTTTGTGAACCTGAGTGATAATAAGCCACACCAGGCTTCATACACAGAGGGCGCTCCACTGACAGCTAGGAAACACTACTTTATAGAAATGAATACGAGTTTGATGTCTAACAATATGTATTTACTTCATAGTATAACAACAATCATAAGGAATCCAAACTTCTGAAATACAACAGTGTTAATTTTGGGAAAAGGGGAACTCACTTTACAGGAATTGAGAAGTGAAACGCCACATTTAGGAAAGAAAAAAAAAACCTTTCTGGGTTCAAGGACTACAAGTTTGAAAATATATCAATGAGTTCACCAGACTTTTCTTTTTATAGGAGTCCTTATTTGTCAGTGCACATACAGATTTTTCCCCCATATTTCCCAGCAAGTTAAGAGGGCTGAGATCAAAAAGCAAGTCCTGCAGTACAGTAACTATAGTGCACAAGGTGGAAGCTTGCCGGTGCAGGGTTTTGAAACCATGATCTTCTGATCAATGACTAAGACCATTGACTGTTTAGCCAACATTGCCCCAACTCTGCAGCCCAATCCTTATCTCTTCTTGAATAAAGTGTCTCAAGGCTACATTAGCCATATCTTCCACTGTGTCTCAAATGTACTTCAAAACCTTTGAGTAACTGCATTCGCACAATGACAAATAAGGCTGCATGCACACTGCATGGCTGGTGGACTCAAAAAAGTGAGTCGGAGGGACCACCAACCAATCAGTTGGCATGAAGAATACATCCACAGTGCAGATATCAATGCTAGTGCTAGCTAAGAACCGCAGATTTCTGTGAGACATCAAGCTGTTTTAGGTTGCTGTGTTGCTTGATGCTTTAAGTACCAGTCAAACTTCTGGACTGTTTTCTGTTGCCCACAGCAGGAAGTTAAGATGCTTGAGAAGCTGTCAGTGTCTGCAAAATGTAAAAGCTAATGTGTTAATCAATCAAATGGCACAAACACAATTTCTTGCACTTTGACCCAAGAGAACACTACCAAGTTGAGATTTATACACTAAATACCCAAATACAGAAGACTAACAGATAAAGAAGTTAGGCACAGTGCTGCAGCTAGCAGCCAAAATGCATTGTGCAGGGAAGGTCAGCATCTGATATATAGATTTTTTAATATAATGTGCAATGTTAATGCTGATAGATATTAGCTATACAACTTTTTCAAACTTGTCAAATACTTTGAAATACAATGTAAAAATCAGCAAAACACTCAACCCTTAAATTATGATTTAAAAGTACGAAAAAGCAAGCGTTTAACTTTTGATTCTAGACAATCAGGCAGCGCACCCTGGTGGGCTTACAGCTCTAAGATACAGGATGAAATGTGACTTTACTTTTACAAAAAACTTTCTCTGTGGTAATATGTGAGGTTGCATGCCTTCCCCTATAAGTGGATCTCCTCTTTCCATAAAGGATCATCCCATTCCCAACCAGCGTGCCTGACCTCCGGCTCTGATTTTGTCCCCAATCAAAAAAGCACAACCTCGTCTTTTAATCCAGCTCCATAATCACAAATTCTTCCGCTCCCATCAGCCTGGCCTTGCTGGCCTTCAGAGCTTTGCACAGAGTGTACAGAGCCGAGCAGCCACCCTGATATTACAGCAAATACGTATCTTCCCTGATTAAATCATTAAGGAGCTTTTTTTTCTAGCTAAAGCCCTGTCCTCTAAATTTGCCTCCGTCCAACCCTCTCTGCTGTTTGATCTGGAGTTAGAGCAGGGACGGTGTGGGGCAGGGGGCGTTAGTGATGGTGGGGGTGGGGATTAACTTGTTTGGGCTGTCCACAGGCTCAAACGCTAAGCGCTCAATCACTCAATCACCGGGATCCACACGCTCACTGGGACTTAGCCTCGCAGATCCCACTGACATTGACCGTGCTTGGACCGCTAAATCTATCTGCTCCCGAGCTGACCTGCACAGCCGCTGATGATCCTGTATCTCTATCTGTATTGACCAATTCTCCATCACGATCAGCTGCTTACGATGGATGATGATATCAAACAGAGAGGAGGAGGAGAGAGGGAGAGTTAGAGCAGGTAGGTACAGGATTAGAGGCCTGCTTTGTTGTTCTGTACCGTATATTTTTAAAGCACATTTCAAACACCAGAAAGGGGGGGAAAAGTAATTGACACAAATTGGCAGAATTTTGGAGCTGAAAGGCACTTTAGGGACTCATCAAACAGAAATGGCGTAATTTGTTGAGTCCATCTTTCTAAAGCTATCAAACCTCTCAGTTAGTGTTTTGCACGCCTGAGAAATCTGTGACTCTTTTTGCAGTTAATTTTTCCCTGTGTTTTTCCTTACAGGCTGCAGCTAAGCAGAAAGGGCAAAGGGTCCTTTTTTAATGAGAAGAATGGTGTGTTCGTGAGAAGGGGGAGATAAAAGAGACAGAGACAGAATATCAGAAAGTCGTAAAAGGTCAACTCTGTGTTCACTTCCTGTTCTTTCAAAGCACATTAATATCACTTTCATCACCCGTAACATCATGTGTCCTCTCCCACACTCCACACCTCATGTACCACTTCGTTCTCATGCCAGAACCTTTTTAAATTCTTTTAATAAACCCTCTCTATCTTTGTTTCTTGAGATCCAGAAAAAAACTCAACAGGCTTGTTGTAAATCGCCCGTTTCAACTAAACTTAGAGGTGCGTTTCAGTAGAATCAACACCCCTGATAGCACTACATTACCACCCTCTTAAAGCACTGGCCCAAGTCATGTTTATCAGGTTTTTCAGAAATGACAAAAACTGAACCAACATTAAAAATGTAATGATTTAGGCAAAAAAGAGAAAACTTTAATTAAAAAATGACATAGGTCATTATTTTAAGAGGGTGACGATATGGAATTGAACTTGATTCAGAAGACTATACCTAAAACATCCAAACATTTAGCTTTATATTGTCAAAGGGCATTTCTGCCTGCTCAGAATAACAGGATGAGCTGCAGTTAGCCTGGACATTTCTCTAACAGCAGGAGAAAGAGCACTGGAGGCTTTATAGGTTTCATTAAAACTGAGTTTAAATTACATGGGAAGAATCTGTGCAAGTAAATATTTATGTGGGATGTGTGTTCATGCATGCTCACAAAGTACTGAAGTTTAACTTTGTCAAAAAAAAGTCTGTTGCAGATGCTGGTTTGCCTCAGAGTATGGAAAGTAAAGTTTCTAAACTTGAAGGTAAATTAAGGGACCAACGGCAAACCACAAGCCCGGTTGAAGTTGATGGATTTCTCTTGTTCCATCAATTCCTTCAACTGTCTCCACTGTAACCTCTGAAATATCCCCAAAGAACACTTCACAGTGCCAGTAAAGGCAACACAGTACCCTAAAAAAGTAAAGAAGTCAAAGTCAAGAGTGAGTATTCTGACAAACTCAAAAACATAGTCATGTATTTACAAGGCAGAGCAGTTCATCAAATAGAGATGAACTGTTAGAGAGGATGAAGCAGTGATGAAGATAAGTGATGCAAGGCCGTGAAAGTTGTCGAGCCAAAAAATGCCAACCAAGTCACGACATCCAGAGAACAGCGTGTTCAAGATCAGCTGAGCCCACATCAGCTGGTGGCTCACCCCGGTAAATCTCAGTACGTGCCTATAATCAAACATCTGCAAGCTACTTCGCAACCCACCTCCACCCAGCTCCTCCTTTTCATGCCGACTCTGACTTAATGTCATAGCTGTTGTCACTGATGCCCGCTTATGTATAAAAAGGTGAGCTATGATGCCAAATCTAAGCAGATGGGACTAACATTCTTTTGATTATAATGGTCCTGACATTATATTTTGTTTTCAATTCATTTTAGCTGATTTCATTGTCTTATCACATGGACAAGGGTAGACACAAACCCTCCTAAACCACTCTGCACATATTTTCCTCACGTGAGTCCCATTGTTTCTGATAACCGGTCTGCCACACCATGCTCCAACACCTAGCCATAACGGAGAGCAGATCCCAATCAAAGCATGTTGCTGGGTCACTGCACTACGCATACACAGTTACACGGAGTATAGGAAACATCAGGCAATGATTAAGCTAATGTAGCTGTATTACAAACAGAGAAATATTGAAATCTATTCAACTGTGTGACAGGACTTTTTATTGTCCAAAAGCTTTATTGTCCAAACCTTGAGGAAAAATTGCCTTGATGAGAGCAAACTGTTGATTCAGGACTCCAGCCAACAACAGTGAGAAATATAGCCAAGTTCTGCAAGTCTGCCTTTATTTATTTTTGCATTATTAGTGGGGTTATTAAATTTTCATTTTATTAACACTGCTTCACTGCTTCACTATTTGTCTTTAATGAGTATTCATACTTTTATTTATAAGTGTCATTATCTAAACAGCTCATCTTTATAGCCAGTAGAGGGTCCCCACTGGGGTTACTTCTGCTGCTGTGGAGAGTTTTTGGAAGTATTTATTTCTGGAACTGATTTTCTGTCGATAAAGTCCCTCTTTGAACTGTGCACATTAAAGGCCAGCCTTGTGTTATTAAAAGAACTATAACATCTGACATGTAGAGCACAGATTTATTTTTATATCCTGCTTTTCAAGGATGAAAAGTAAAGAAAAACAACGAGAAGGGAAAAAAAAGAGAGGAATAACAAAGAAAGTTGTGCGAGAGGCAAAATCTTGGAGAGCCAGAGGTGACAAAAGATCATGCTGAGGGTTTGGAGGAGAAGAAATAAGATGGAGAGCAAGCGGAGCAGCCCTGGTGTCTGTTTTCCCTCTGGCTGGTGATGGGCGACTGCAGCCAGCATAAACACATGCCTTCATGGCTCACACATTTCCTGCTTCACTCCACATCCCAGTGCTGGGCCACACAGGCTCAGGACACCACAGTGAAGCGTGTGTGTGTGTGTGTCTGCATATCTGCATACATGCATGTATGGCACGCTACTCTTGTGGTTAACATGGACTTACAGGGTCTGCAGAAATCTTTCTGCAACTCCCGACTACATCTGTGCAGATCCATGAACTCACACTGGTACACATACACTAATTACACATAAAAAAACAAAGTAACAGCAACCGAACTCAGCTGAATATAAAGATCTATTTCATATTAAGCTTTGAGGACAGAAAGAATTGGGCTCATTCCTATCTGATTCTGACATATGTGGTTTAACAAGCCTTAACACTATTCATCTCCTTACTTGTTGGCGTACCTCTCCTCCCACATGCAAGATATCATAATACATAGTACTCCTTTTCTGTTGCATATGTGTGCGTGTCAGAGAGTGTGTTGCATCATTCTGTTACTTTAAGGGGGAGTGGAGCAGCAAGGTTGTCTAATGTGTTGATTCTACACAGTTCCTTTCATCTATAGAGAGCCTTTTTTTCATCTATAGCGAGAACCTCCTCAATCACCTTTGAGACAAAATCAGGCGGAAAGAGAGATTTAAGGCACAATGGCGATGGGTAGAGAGGAGCAGGGGTGTGTGGGAGACTGAAAGATGGGGAGAGGAGGAAGGTTGTGATAAAGAGATGGATCGAGGAAAGAATAGAAAAATTAGTCAGTGGAGAGGGTACGAGGGACCTTACGATCTTTATCCTAGAGAGACACTTCCCAATAAGACGTGGCACTTTTTCCAGTCCGTTTTGTCTTACGGATATTGCTGTCAAATGGAAAAAGACGTTACAGGTCAACTCCAGCTTCATTGTCTCCTATCCACACTTCACTGGTATAATGCCAATCTTTTTTTTTACTTGTGCTTAATTTTAGGCGTTAGTTTGAGAAATGCTGGAGAAAATGTTCTTCTGAACGTCCATTTCGGCAAAGCCTTTAAAGCTTAGCCGAAATGGCAAGTCTTTCCCTCTCTTCCTGGTAAATGGGGTGTAAAACAGGCCTGGTGCTGAAAGTGGCTGTATCCCAGAAGGAGATGATTATCAGGGGCAAATTTCACACATGGGGGGAGGCTGAGTGTCCCTTAAGGATGTTGTAAGGGCTGTATAGGCATTATATAGTACTGGATGAGTATCCCTCAAGTAACAAGGCAGTCATCTGGGCATCATGCTCCTTGATCGGAAAACACACTCTTCTCCATAAATTTGGTTAAGGGGGAGCATTTATTCAAAAACCGTAAGCGTGAAAAAGACACAAACTATTTTTATGGTCCACAGAGCTGCTTTATTTTCTGTGTGCAGTCTTGTCTCTAATAGATCGCAGACCGAGACCTACATTAGACCACTGAGACCCAACACGTTCTCATTAATGACTTACAGAAACTTACAGATGTGCAGCATACTGTGGGACGAGGAAGCAAAAACTCGTGTGTTTGGGACAGCACTTTCGTCCCAAAGACACGAGTGGACTTCTATTCTCAGACTTCTGTTTCACTTTAATTTTTGAATTTTCATTTCCAGTGTTTTGTTAGTGTTAACTGCCAAAAAGCAGGCTGGACTGAGACAAAGAAGTATTCTCAGATTCACTTAACTGTGCAGTGTAAACATTCAAAAACAATTAAAAGGAAAAAAACAGGTTGAAGACGTAGCTTTCTTTCAGTTTGAGGGTAACTTTACTTCAACCCTCCTGGCTGAAGTTAAGGAGGGTCACCACACATGTTACACTCCAGAAGCTAACCAGTGGCTAACATATCAAAGCAGCTACAAGCATAAGATGTGAATGAGAAATATTTGGATCCAACAGGAAGCCGGTCTTCTTAAGGAGAGCTGCATTTCACCACTTTTGGATGAGGTTCATCCAATGCTATGCAATGCCATACCACGCTGCCTGGTTGGCATATGGTACTGTAAATGAAGTGGTATGCACATAGTGCATTCTAGACTACTATATCCCACAAAACATATAAGTAACATCTAATTACTGGGATTAAGAAAGTGATAACACACATCTGTGTTGTCAGGTGACAGGTGACTGCCCAATGCTGCTCACAACACATGACTGGTAACCAGTAAGTGTTGAATAAAAAAAAAGCCAGCTGATACCTCGCCGATCAGCGGCCACGGTCCCTCAGCCTGTGTAATCATGTAGAACAACATGTGTTAAGTACGCTTGCTAAGGTCATCGGGGTCCACAAGATGAAAGCTGATCATTAGCGGGCATATCAGCTTACGTGAAAATTAATATGCGTCACACAAACTCTCTCTCGTGTGACATTTTGTCTCCCCCCACCCCTCCCCCTCACTGGGTTTGTTTGCTTTTCATCCTGCCTGCAGTCTCCTGATGGCTCAAGTGAGGTCATTCTTTCAGAGAGTGCACCGAGTAACCCCTGCCAGCGGGTGCATGCCTTTGCATATGTATGCATACATATAAATATACTGTATATCTTTGAGCATGCATAAATGTGTGTGAATGTGCGAGTGTGTTTCTCCTGTGTTCGAGCGGAGCATTTCTGTGCTGCTCTGAGCTGTGCTGTGGGCTGTTTCGGGCTGCGGTCTAAGTTCAATAAGCCAGGTTTGACATATGCTAGCATTCTGTACAAACACTATCCAGTGGTCGGCCCTGCACTCTAACCCTGCTATTATGACTGCTGTGCTGCCTGTGTGCATGTGTGTATGTGTGTTCCTGTTACAGAAAGAGGAAAAGCAAGAGGCAAGAGAAAGAAAAATAGCACAAGAGATGGCGACTTAAAAAAAATAGAGTAAAACCAGAGTCCAGAGGGGACAACAAGCTGCCCAGACCTAAATTGCTGTAATGTTCTTCCCCAACAACTGAATCTCTGTCTAGGGTAATTATAGGGTTGGACAAAATAAATACAGAGTAAAGAAGTGGCTCAGAACAAGACCAGCAGGTGTCCCCGTACACGAACGAGGTTATCACAGGTAGAGTGGCAGGGACAACCCCCAATGAAACAAGTCCCAGAGCAAGCTGAAGATTGTGTCGGTGCATAATACTGCTGTTCTGTTTACAATGCATCGTGGCTGATTTTTGTGCCAGATGAGACAGTCAGAAAACAATGTTAGCCTCACAGATACTTTTGAGCTGACACTTAAAAAAAAAAAAAAGATCAATTCTTATCTAATCCAATTTGGTGTTATAGAAAACAACCCGCCATGTTTAAGCATGGATCTTGATGTACTGTGTAATGAAATTCACCAAATGGAAAAAGTGAATTGGTTTAGTGGTCTGAGACAACCAGCAATGATGTTAATCTGCAGAATTAACTGTACTTTGCTGTACAGTGCTCTAATCTAATTGACCAGTGAAGGCCATCGGATAAAAGCCTGTCCTCTGAGCCTGCCGCATCCTGTGAATTACTGCACGCCTGACTACCATCCTACCTGGCCGCCTGACTGATATCCTGCCTGCCGGCCTCTCTATCTGCCCACTCAACTAGCAAATGAAAGCTTCCTTGCCCACACTGCAACCTGCCCGAGACTACACTTGTCTCTTGTACACCCTACCAGGCATGTGCTGTCTTCATGGTGGTTTTCTCATAAAGAGCTACAGTATCAGACTGCCTGCCTGCCAGCTTGCTGCTCCCATAAAGATGTAGGAATGAGGGACCAATCTCATTAGGGGAAGATTAGGCCAACATCTGTTTGCTGTCCCGATGCCATTGCTGCCGCTGCTGCTGCTGCTGCTGCTGCGCGGCTCTGATGAGTGGTAATGCCACTGCCAGGGTATTGTACAAGCTAACGTGCATGCAAACACACCCATTTTCCACACAGTCTAAGCTGTTATGAGATACTAATCACCACTGTCATTGGCTTGAAGTGGAAGAGTTAGCGGTGGCCTGACCAAGTTTGTGTGTGTTGTCTTTGTTGTACTCCATGGTCCAAGCCCACAAACAAGTCCCAAAACACCCAAGGGATATGAGTAACAGACCAAAGACAGAACCCAAACAGCTATAATGTTATGAGAGGGAGAGAGAAAAAGCAACAAGTGAATAAGAGACAGAAGTAGGGAGGGATAGTGGGAGAAAGGGAAACACGTGAGGAGGTTAAATGTAACAGAGGGTTTATTGTTTGTGGTTCTTTGGGGAAGGAATGAGTTGAGCGAAGGAGGGGAAAGGGAGCAGGATGAGGGGAGGGGAGGAGACGAGGAGGAGGGAGACAGTGGGAACAGTGCGTTGGCAGAAGCCAGAGCGTCAGGCAGACCTGCTCAGTCAGCCTGCACACTAGGGCCTCCCCTACCAAACGAGCAGCACGATAATCAGACTAATGCTGCTCAGGAGACAGCCAGCACAGAGGAAATCAAACAGCTATGGCACAAGATTAAACAGTCCAATCAGGTCATTCACAGGCAACACACAAAACAACCTAGTTCCGATTACTCGTATGTTACCGACGAGGTAGTCCTCAAATCCAATTCCTTACAGGAAGTTAGTCG
>VOQJ01030890.1:0-12090 GCA_015052665.1 Apistogramma diplotaenia
CGTCAAACTGTGACATCATTACGTTCTTGTGACTGTGTCGTCTTCGCCCGTGAAGTTTGTACGGGGGAGATGTGCTTTATGAAGCCTTTTATGTTCAATAAATATGCCTGAAGGCTAAAGAGAAGTGGAGCCACGTCTCGCTTATCCTCTGTACACAACAGGACAGACACATTATTGCATAATTTCACGTTTGTCATTTTCACACTGACAACCGAACCCATCCTGTTGGGATTCCGAAAGGCCAGAATAATTAGAACTGCAACTGACGACCAGTCTAACAAAAGCGACGCAGAGAGGAAGCAGCACTACGTCTGCCTCCGAAATTGGCAGAGTTTATAAGTGACACAGGTTGAAGAATTCAGTGAGTGAGACTGATAGTTTGGTAAACTTGTTAGCATGTTCTTTATGCTATATTTATCTGAATAACTGTTATGTGAACATACTAGGCACATTCTCAGTTCGCTGTCTATGCATCACGTAACTGAATGTGTTACATTAGCCTGTTCGCCCTGTTGTTCTCTAATACATTATTATTTTAAATTGCCTTTCAAGATGTCGGTTCTTGGTCTCGGATTTTATCAATTAAATTTTCCCAAAAAGTGCGACCTATACTCTGGAGCGACTTATAGTCCGAAAAGTATGGTACAGTATATATATTTTTTTCTCTTCTCTGTGATGACGTTCTTACCTTTAGAAGCATTACATCATTCACGAAAGAAGTTGCATTGAAGTGTTTATGTGGAAATTGTTGTTCCACTGATATCTGCTGCATGTCATTGCTTGAGTGCACATTGTGAGCTCCTATTAAGGCTGTATAATTCCTGAAATGACAAGAAATGAAGTGGAAAATATGAATAAAATTATTACTCTTTCTGTGTACAGTGTTTTATTCACAAGCCAAAAGTATTAGGCACAATAATTGATATGGTCATGGCACATATAGATATTATTTATTCATGCATTTCAAAATTTCAAGGCAACAGCCTTGATTTTAGTATGGATAATAAATTCTGTCAGTGCCCGAGACATTTTGACATCAATTCAATACAATACAATTTTATTTATATAGCACCAAGTCACAACAAACAGTCATATTATAATATAAAGACTATAATAATTTTGATCCCATCTTAATTATCCCATTATTCCATAGGTAAACAAAGTTTGATAAACTCACTTGGCTTGACAGTGGGCAGCAGTCATCACAAAATCCTCATTCAGAAGGAAGCCACCACAGTACTTTATATAACCATCTGGCATGTACCTCTTCAAAAGCACCATGTATGGCCTGCTATGTGGCACAGCCTCATGGCCTCCAATGATTTTCCCTGAATAAACTGGAAGAAGAAAATAAAAATACCAGTTAAACAGATCCATCCTCAAGCCTTTGTGAAAAACTCTCCAATCCAAGCACTTGTGTGCAGTACATTCTAAAGTAAAGTAGTAAAGCACATTCTATAATGACCCATATGAAAAAGGTTGCAAAAACATCACTACCTTGATGCTCAAGAGTCAGCGCAGTTATCAGTAAGACCAGTTTACAGTGGATAGACATGGTGAGATCACAGTTAGAGATGAGAGCTGAGTTAGAAAAGCAGTGGCAGAAAGCATGCAGTTTCCGTCTATAAACGCTTCCTTGCATCAGTGAGAGGCAGGAAGTATTTGCGAAGTTTGCATATGCAAGTGATGTGGCTTTGAAGTGTTTAACATCTTCAGATAATGAGAAATCTTGCATCTATAAGACAACAGATGAGCTTTTATACAAAATGTAATTCAATTTACTATTCAGCTCATGTCATATGGATGTAGGACATGCATTTTGCACTCTTAGTAAATAATGATGTTTTAGCTGAAGGAAACTATGACTGTGGTAAGAATGTGCAGATATGAATGCAAAAACAGGCTAGTTTCCTAATTAGTTTTAACGTGTTAGTCTATTTTGCAGATTTTCAAGTCATGAGTTTTCTTATGTAAGTTATTTCTTCCCCTGTTCACTCTATCACAAGTAAATTTGCTTGGATTCCCATTTCAATAAATTTACATCTCAAGAAAACCACGTTGTAAGTGTATATGTGACCGCAGGTTAACTTGCAATTGAGTTAAATGGGGCAAGCTTGTGTGTAAATCAGACCAATGTAGTGAGTTATAACTGCTAATAATTTAGCCACGGATGCCTCTGTGGTAATAACCAGAGCAGTGAAGATCTATATTGACATTTTATATTTAAAGCTGTGGCTTTCTCAGAGGAGCCTCTCTGTCTGTCACGCAGTCCCGAAGGTAACTTTATTCCGATGTTATCACGTCGTAAGACAGTGCAGAAAAAAATTGCATTTGTTTAAAAGTGTGGTTCGTGGAACTTGAACTGAAATGTGACTCCTGAGCTACCAGAGGAATGAAGAAGTTGTTAGCCTACTGTGTGAGAAGACAGGAGATCGGTTATCAGACGGGGTTTTTTTTTTTATAAACCAGGACAGGGAAAGAATATTTTCTTGTATCCCACATTTTATAAGATAAATGTAAGTGTGTTATATATAAAATGCAATTTGTGTGCTTGTGAGTGTGACAGATATAAAAAAAAATACACTTGTGAGGTTCAGCACTCAGTGCTTCAAGTACAATAATGATTCAGTACCAAGCGTGAGAATAAATCGCAGCAACAAGCAGATTTGAGGAGATGAAAACAGTAATAGCTGTAACTTATTTTTTCAGTGTAGTCAAGCCTTAAGTTATGCAGCTTACTGACCACACTGTGCTGACATGTCGGTTACATCACTTCCTCAGTCTAGACTCAAGTATGCCCATCTTATATCTTGGCCGTAAATGTTACCGTCATTGTTTTGAATGATGCACAAAAGAGTTTTAACGTGTTGGAAGAAAAGAGAAGACGTGGGAAGATGAGAAGGAAATGAGTGAACAGATTTTTGGGATGTGAGCTCCTGGAGTCCAGGGCTGTAATGGAAATTACAGGAGGAGAAGCAGAGAGGAACTTTCTAGGTAGAACAGAGCCTTTACCATTTACCATCACTTTTATGAGGACCACGGGGCTTAGACGACTGGCTGGTTTAGACATTGGACATAGCAACAAGGAAAGAGGGAATGTAATAGCAACCATCAATCAAAGTGCAAATTACATGTTTATTAAGAAGAAAGGAAAAAAGACAACAATAAAATGAACAGACAGGGAAACAGACGTTCCTAGAACAGTCAAAATAGATCAAACCGTGGATTTAATTGAAATCACATATGGGAACAAAAGTTTATGGCCTGAGACAAATACCGAGGTGACACTGACTCCACTTACCATTCATTCCAACTATGAGCTTGAGAATGAATCTTTTTTTGCCCAGATAATGTTAAATTTAGACTCTTATGACATCAAAATGTTTTCTTTATGTTTTCTTGAAGGCGGCTCCATTAAGATGGTTAACACTCTCACCATACAGCAAAAGTGTTAACCTCCTGGTTGGCTGACAGCAAGAAAATGAAAGGATCTTCGTGCATATTGTTATTTATATGCTCTTATCATTGAGGTTGTTGGTTCGCATGTGGCCCGGACCTCTGATCACTGAAGCGGGTGGCTTGCTAACCAAAAAAAAAAAAAAAAAAAAAGGGTTGGTTTTCTAACAAAAAAAAAAAAAAAAGACACAGTACGTTACAGTTCCATAACTGTAACGTATCCACTGTGATGGAAAGATGTCACAAATAAGTATATGAGAACCTACACACAAGAAGAAAATCTAACAACAGAAACATAAATAATTTTCAACTACTAGTGTTTTTGTGTTTAATGCTACAGAGAGAGGCATCAGCAAAGCTACTGAGGTTACATGCTGTAATTGAAGAATTATCATTTCTAACTTTCCACAGAAATTATTCGTGCCAGTATTGTTTCAGGCCATTGGACCGCGTTTGAAGTCTTGATGATGACACACATTCTCAAATGAAAAGGAAACAACAGAACAAATGAGTCACAAGTGGTTACTCTGCTTGAGATGTAATCTGTAATGCAAGTTTCCTTTCTTATAGATTATAGAGCTGCATGTTCTAATTTGTTAACAGAACAGGCTTTACTCATTGCAAACTGTTAAATCATAACGATTATCGTACTTAATAAGATATGGATATAATTGTGTGAATTATGAAAACAAGCATTGAATGTCTTTTATATTTGATGCCCAGTGAAGTTCTGCGTCGAGCTGTGGCGCTGCACTGAAAACAAGCAGTTTACTACAAGGTGAGAAAGTTGAGTCATTATTTTCTGAAGAGAGCATCAGCTGTTGGTTTTAAGCCTGCATAAATGATATTGAATTAAATCTGTGTACTCATTTTAATGCTTTCTGAGCAGTGTTTTGGCAGATTGTAAAACTTAAGGCTACACAGATAGACAGCTGGCAGTTGAGGCCAAGGAACAATCTGCAATAAGTAACTGCTTTTGTGTTGTGATTAGTCATATAGAGATTCACACAAACTATACAGTAGCTTACACTCCTCCCCCCAAGACCCATACATGCTTCCCATGACACTTTGTATGGTAAAAAAGAAAGCCCTGAAAATAACTATTGACTTAAATGGCATGAGCTGATATTGTAATGCATAAGCATGTCAGTGTGGAATAAATATTTATATATCATGTGCACATATGATCGCGCTGCAGTAAAACACAAGCAAATGTGTTTTTCCTATCATACTACAATCTCAGCTGCAAGCAACTTTTATGTGCACAGCCTTTGAAATTAAATCATGTGTTTGTGTGTATGCTGGACACATTAGATGTAGAAAAAAATATAAGAAAGTTCACTTTCCCACCACAGACTATCATTTCTCTGATGCAAACTTTGGCTTGCATCCGTCATCTGACAGTCGGTCTTACCGCACTGACCAAAGCTTCAGGAGATACTACATCCCATGATTCAAACCTATGATCTTCTGGTGATTTACCTCGCTTCTGCTTGTTTAACAGCTCGTAAAGAATGAGCTGTAATTCTCAGGCATCAGCTCTCAAGCAAATTTGGTGTTTCGTTGCTCTTCTACTAATAAGTCCATGCTTCGTTGGGCTGTTTTAGTTATTGTGGATGTAGAAAGACTGGATCAAAACAATGAAAGCACGACTCAATATATGTAATTATTGATTAATTATTGACTAAAAACATGTGTGCGCACACACACACACACACACACACACACATCTCCTGCTACAAATGAGCCTCTATTCAAGTAACACAGCCCACAAAAAAGAGTGAGCAAAGACACAAAGCATTTAACTGAGCCTTGAACGCATAAATTATGTCAGCTCCATCGTGTTTTTCTGCTCTTCTTAGACCATTTCAATCCAAAAACCATATGCTGTCTATCCGCTTTGGACATGGAATTCATATTTAGATGTATCAGATTTAAACCTGTATAACGAGAAGATGGGAATTCCAACAAAACAGTTGGACCACATTATTTTTTTGCAAGAAAAGTGATACTGGTGGCTAATAGCTTCCAAGTCTTAAGATGTGCTATTTATCAGGCCTTTCAGTTGAACCCATCAAAAGTGAGGAGATGTAAACCAACTTGTAATTACTAACCAGCATGTTTTCATAAGGAGTGTTTTGGCCTCTTCTTATCTAGTTTTTTAATGAAGTCGAGTTGAAGTGGAAAAAGCCTGATTCCTCTTATCCTTGGATAAGTTTCAGACATATTAAGTTCAAAAAACATATATATAAATACATATATGTATCATATATCCAGGTAGTTAATGTTACCTTTAAAAGTACTGCATTACACATACCTGTTTTTAAACTTAAGGACAATGCAAATTTACAAAACAGAATTATATAAAGTTATACCATTTAATTAAATGAAAAGTAGAACATTTGTTCCATAAACACTTTTGTGCTTGGATTAAAGGCTTTCTAGACAGATTAAAGAGAGCGGACATTACTTGTTGCTCTTTTTAGACCTTTATGGATGCCATCAATATGCATAAAAATCTGAAAAAAACCTAATTATGGTCACTAAGTTTAGTTTAAAGTTCGCATCACCAGACACACAAATCGAGCTTTTTTTTCTTTTTTTTTTACTTATTTTTACTTTTTTAAACATCATTTAAAGTCTGACTGATGTTTAAAGTGTCTCAGGTTACCAATACATGCAGTAAAACACAGAAGTGCTCCACTGTCCCTCACACACACATATGCATGCACACAAGCACAGTAGCCCATCGGCCTGGCTGTGTGAGCACACAGATCTGCTGTTCTGACCACAGACAAACACCTCTGAAAGAGTAATAACACACCAACAAAAGGGTGTTGTCTTCAGTAGTGCAAAAGAGGCCTAAAAGGAGGCAACATAAGACTAATACATCAGCCCTATTCGTGGAGGGCAAAGCAAGGGTCAGATGTAATTAATAGGAATGGAAAGCTGATATTTAGAATTTCCCGTTACCCCGTTATGACTGAGTTAAATGATTGAAGTGCCAGATGTTGGAAGTTAAGACTGTTTTGGTCTGAGTGTCACACTGGGTCATGATCTGCTGTGTTTAGACTGCTGAGTCCAGGATTCACCTTTATTTTTGTGAAGGCTCATTTGCAGATTCTCTCTCTCCCTTTCCCTGTCTTCCTTTTATTGATGCTTTTTATAGAAATGTTAAAAGGTACAGTAGAACAGAAAGAGTTATTTTACCATAATAAGTTCAGATTCAAGGGTGAAGGGTAACATCTTATATTTTTTAGCTTTGTCCTGTGAGCATTGCTATCCCTTCTGCATAACCATTTTCAGATATTTTCCATATTGCTTCTGATTCAGCATGTTTTGTGTGTCCTAAATTTCTAAATTCTAATTAGTGTGATGTTTTTTGAAAGGTGCCATATGCTGTAATTGAGTTACATTACTCCAGTGAAAATATGAGACCAAAATCTTTGAATTCTTCCTTTTTCATTGTTTTGCAATGTGGGGATTTTATAAAGCTATATATTATTAAAGAAAGATTAGTGTCACCTGTTTATGCAAAAGAGGAATACCTGCACTGTAGATGCATTTTATTGGTGCAAGGTTTCTTTTCCGAGTTCCACAGATTGCATTTTCGCACGGGAAGCCTTGACTGGATTGCTCCCACCGGATGAGAAAGAAGACTGGTATTCTGAGTATTTGGCATTCAGTATTCAGTTACAAGAATAAAATGTCGGTATCTGGAGGTATTTGCATTAATAGACGGCAGGAGATGGACAAAGAGGATGAGAGTGAGAACAATAGAGTGGTCTGCTTAGAGGTGGATGAAGAGGCAGACAGTCTGTGTTTGTCATTAAATGAAAAATTTCAATGGAGAAAACAGATGAGCACTTCTTATCTGACGATTCCTGACAGCTGTGATCAGACACAAGGGGCGCATGAGTGTGTTTTTGTGTGCATTTATATCTGATGAGTCTCTGTGTGTCCTGTGTGTGGCTTTGATCATGAAAAGGTGGCAATTTGTTGTCTCTCCTGGACTAACCATACTAGTACCAACATGCTCTATGATTTCTGCTACTTTTGACTGAACAGCACTGATAATGCTATAAAAAGCCAGTTATTTCACTTAATCTGTTAATCTTAACTGTCCTGGATTCAAAACCTTTCTTCTCACTGTCTTGTTGTGCTGTTATACAGCAAAGCTGGCATGGTATTGTTTCTCTGTGATTTAGTATGACATCAACGGCACAGTCACTTACTTAATGTATCAATGTCACACATGCTGTTTACTGATCTATGATTCCATTTAACTAAGTACATCAAACCTATTTAGAATAATGAAAAAATTTTAAAAAGACAAAGGGATAAATATTAGTAAGTATGAGGAAATACTGAAGAATCCTTTACGTGACAGCTGATAGTGAAGAGGCTGTCAGGAATAAAGGCCAGAGAGAAAGAAAAGTACATTTGTCTGCACTCACACCTACTGACAAAGAAGATTCACATAATGACACACTGTTTGAAGCACAAGTTATAGGATGCATATTATTATAGCGCGTTTCACCTTGTACTTCTTAGGTTGCATTTGTTTTCACAGTTCGTTGTTTGCCACAATGATTCATATCCCAAATGTCTGCCTCTGAGCAGTGTAACATTGTTTTCAAGGTCTCAGACTTTTCATGTTACACAGCACTCGTAACCTGGTACAAGAGATTGCAAAATAATGCAGATTATGGCCGAGGACAAATGCAAAAACAATCATGTACGAATTTAAAATGCTCATAAAATATTAATTCTGACCACCTTTCAAAACATTCTGAAATTTGAAAGTGGTGATAATGTATTCCTATGATATATCATTAAATACATCCACTGTCTTCTTTATTGGCTACACCTTGCTAGTACTTGGTCAGACCGAGGGGTGTGCGATATATATCATCTACGACAATATCTTAATTGCTGTGATAACGATGTGCAAGCTGACATTATCGAGTATGCTAATGACTGGGAAAAAAACAATTAAAATGCTTCCACTCCACAAATTCACAACTTCATGCTTTAGTATATGCTCAGAGTGTCCATACTGTGTGCTAGCTAAACAACACACTTAAAGCTAGAAACGAGTGAACACGCTGCACCTGGGGAAGAAATTCTGACATCGTCTTAGGTGAGTATCATCTTCACTCGCGCGGAGGTGGTTTGGCTTTCGAAAGACTGACATTGCTCAAAAGACGGCAGCTTGCAGAATTTGTAAGAAAGCGGTTGCCATTATTTAAGCTTGTGACGTGGCACATTAACCTGCTGGAAGAAGGCATCAGAAAATGGTGGTCATAAAGAGACGGAAATGGTAACAATGGCAACGATACTCAGGCAGTCTGTGGTGTTTTCCAATCTTCTATCGTTTAATTTTGGTGGGCCTAGTTTCCTGTTCTTAGCTAACAGGAGTGCCACATGGTGAGATTCCTGTGCTGCCATATTCCATCTGATTCAAGGTTCAATACATTATGCATTCAGAGATGCTTTTCTGCATACCATGATTATAACAAGTGGTCATTTGAGTTTCTGTCCCCTTCCCATCAGCTTGATGCAGCCTTGCCATTTCCTTCTGACCTATGACATCAATGGGGCATTTTCACCTGCAAAACTGCCACTCATTTTCTCTTTCATAGGCTATTCTCTCTGAATATTAGTGATGGAAAAATTCCAGTAAATAATCAGTTTCTAAAATACCCAGACCACTCCATCTGACACTAACAACTATACCACATTCAAAGCCACTTAAATCACTATTCTGATGTTCAGTTTAAACTTCAGCAGGTCATCTTGACCATGCCTAAATGCTCTGAGTTGCTGCCAAATGATTGGCTGATTAGATATTTGTGTTAACAAGCAGTTGAACAGGCCTACCTAATAAAATACATTTACTACTGTACTGTGATTTTGTTTATGGAGGCTGAAAAGCTTTGCATTGTGTAAAAAAGCTAAATATGTCAAAGTAATGTTCAACAAATTAATTAAGCTTGTACTATTTCTGCAAGACCGTTTAGCTCCATGAGGAGTTTAACCTGTGGAAAAGATGAGTCAGCTGTCGGGACTTGGTTTTTAGAGCAAACGAGAGCGGTTCAATTTACATCTTTAAAAAATGGATAACTGCACTCTCAAAAAAAGTGTGTGTAATAAGTGCAGATTCAGCAAACACATGTAAGAACTAACTTGGAGGATGTGGAAAATTAATAATATCTACAGTTGTTTAAGTAATTTTGGTGTTTTGCTCATTTGTTCTTTTTTTATAAAGTAGGCTATCAGAACTGCTTATTGTATAGGTGATATACAGCAAGAGTAAATTTTAGAGAGCATTTCTTTATATCTCAACCCTAAGAGTCAGAGCAGCTGCAGCAATCTATCTAAAGCTATCTAATATTTGATCTGAGACTCTAGCAGCAACAGAAACTAGTTCATTAAAACCAGTTATGCATTTCACGTGTAGGATTAAATTTCATCATAAACCACTTCCATGCCTCAATTGAGATGCAAACAATGATTGGCCCTTGTCTTATTCTCAGAGAGTATGTGTTCAGTACAATGTGTTCAGAAGGCAGAATCATTTGAGTCATTCACCTTCAGTTTCTGTTGAACTGGCCAATCACAGGACCTTCAGACCTTCACTTCAAAGACTGGAATGGCACAGCACCTCATTAATTGTTCCACAGTAACTCTTGTGCTCCTAGCTCACACTCAGGGGTAGTCAGGCAGACAAAGAAGTCTCCCTGAGCAAGACACAGCTTATGGCAAGGTACCTCCCGCCCTGACCTACTTTTTTGAAAACGTAAATCATATAATTTCCAGAACTGCACAGAAATTTAGGACCACGTGGAAGACGAGCAGTGTCTGAGGTTAATGATAAATTTGCTGTCCAGTATGATGAGTACAATGTGGTAAAATATCTCTGTGTTTCACCAGCATTATTTTACTTTTTTGTCCCCCAATTATGAACATGTGAGCAAACCATTTGAAAGTGTTGAAGGGTATGAAAAATCAGTTGTATTCATTTAGACAGTGGAATCTGAATCTAATTTGTTTGTTATATTAGAGTAAAAGGGCAGTTCTCTGATGAGACAGATTTAAAACAAAGTGCACATGTTATGTATTGGAATGCAAGTATAAAGAATTAAAATTATGTTACAAATTAAAATCAAAGTATACTTACATTAAGCCAAAAGTTACACAAGCCACCTCTGGAAATATCAGATCTCATGTATATAGTTTGGTTATATAGTCAGAGAATTCAATACAGTCATACTTCATTTGTCTTAATAACCTAATACTGTCTTGTAAATGGGCACTGTGACAAAAAATTTTTTTACATGTTATGTTTCCACTGGGTGTTCAAAAATAATTTAATTAAATTAAACTATCAATGTGACTGGTACTCATACGAGGTTTGAGGCAAAATAAAATGACACTGCTTATTAGTAATTAGGTAGCTTATTAGCGGCTCATAAAAAGTTAAATCTCAGTTGCAGACGTTGCCGTGGAGTTCTGGATTCTGGCGAAGTAGACAGGCTGTGACGGCATTAACTGGAGAAACTGCCATCTACCCTTCCGTTCACGGCCCTGAATGGAAGCATCCTGACTCAGGTCACTCATCGCACCGTGCCCGTCCATCTAACCATCTCCAGCAATCACAGTGAGTTTTTGAGCTTATTCATCTGTGATGCTCCCGGTACACCATTGGTTCTCAGTTTCCCTTGGCTCTATTAACTGTTGCTGATAGAGACTAACTGGTTGGAGTTCCCACTGCCATAAAATCTATTTCCATTTTAGACTGTGGACGAACCACCAGAACCTTCTGTCATTCTATCAAATCATGCAAGTGTTCTGGAAGGAGCTTGGTCTCTCCATTCTTCTGCATCATGCCTATGACTGAAGTGAAGCCTGGGGCCACCTTACCAACAAGTTGCCTGGACAGTCCAAGCCAGAATGGGAGACAATGGAAAATAACATTCACGATTCATTGGCTGCTGGAATAATCCATCCCTCATCCTGTCCTGTGGCTGGCAGGTTCTTTTTTGTTCAGAAAAAGCAAAGGACCCACCGGCCTTATATTGACTTCAAAAGTTTGAATTATATTGCCATTAAGTACAAGCATCCTCTGCTGTTACTTTTCTCTGCATTTGAGTTGCTACAGGGGGCAGTCATCTTCACAAAGCTGGACTTATCTAAGCCATTTTCAATGCCAAGTCATGGCTTTTGGCCTCACCAGTGCCCCATTTTCCAAGCTCTGGTTAATGAAGTCCTCTGAGATTTCCTCAAGCGTTTTGTTTCCATCCATTCATCTTTTTTCAAAACGCCCTCTGAACATAGACACCATGTCTTCCAAGTCCTGCTACATCACTGATAAGGGTCAAGTGAGGGTAGACCTGGCCAAAATCCAGACAGTGAACAACAGGTGTTCACCTCTCTTCCTGTGCTCATCCAGCCCTACTCCAACAAATAGTTCACTGCCTTGGATTCCGGGGTAGGCACTGTTCTCTCACAGCGATGTAATGACAAAATGGATTGATGGATTCGTAGGCATCATCTAACAAAACAGCCACACCGTTTTTCACCCCAGATGCAGCCACTGCCGGCAGGGAAGACAAACAGCCTCCCCGAAAC
>VOQJ01030890.1:12110-24800 GCA_015052665.1 Apistogramma diplotaenia
GTGCTCATCCAGCCCTACTCCAACAAATAGTTCACTGCCTTGGATTCCGGGGTAGGCACTGTTCTCTCACAGCGATGTAATGACAAAATGGATCTTTGGGCCTTCTTCTCCTGTCAACAGTCCCCTGCAGAATGGTCAGAATCTATGACATAGGCATCACTGGCAGAGTTCAGCACCAACAGTAATGAGTACAACTTATTGCTAGCAATGTGGACCACGCTCTCACAAATTGGCCATAACAATAGGCCAGATACCCTGTACTCATAAATCACTTTCTGCAGAATCCTCTATGCAAGGTATATCCGTGGGATTGAGGAGATTCTGAAAGTGTTCCATTCACTGACTAAATTCTTAATTGTATTCAGCATCACCCTGTCCCCATTATGTACAATGTGAATAAATCACTGCTTTCCCATACTGAGTCACCTGAAAGTTTTCCAGAATTGCTGCAAGGCCAACCAAAAGTCTTGTTCCATGGACTCACTGACCTCCTTCCATACTTGACTTTTTGCTTCAGCTACTACCAGAGCCACACTCCGCTTGGAATCCCACAGGCTAACCAAGCCAGATTCATTCTTCAGATTGATGACTCCATTCACCACCATCATCTTCATCATCATCATCCACCAGCCACCTTGTCCCCAGTGTTCCCTGGAATGCTGCTAAAGTTCTGCCGGAGGTGTCCATTGAAGATCTTGTGGGCCACAGCCTCTGTCAGATGCAACCAGCATACCCGACAGGTGGTGATCAGTTGATAGCTCCTCTCTTTAACCGAGTTTTCAAGGACATGTGGCCACAGATGTGATAATTACAAAATCAGTCACTGATTTGTAACCTGGGGTTTCCTGGTGCCACACGACTTACAGATATGCTTGTGCTTAAATAGAGTGCCCGTTGGGAACAAGCTGTGGTTGACACAGAAGGCCCAGTAACAGACCGCCACCCAGGTACAGATCAGGAAACTGGTTCTTCCAAACATACCTGTCCAGAGCTCAATGTCATAACTATATGTGTAGTGAAGTCTCCCAGTAAGACAGGCACATTAGTGTAAACCAGGTGCATAAAATTATGCACACACCCACCTACCATATCTCATCAGGGGGAACGGATTCAGATTGGAACAGATTCCACCCCCTCTCTAGGTACTATATCTAGCCAGCATTAGCCAACCTTACACATTCAGGTTCCTTCCCTAGCAGAGAGATTCCATGTTTCACTAGAGCCTCCGCCCTTCACTGCTGCTTGATGCAAATTGCACCTGACCACTACCACACTTCCTGTCAATGATGAGCACACAGGTGGGCCCATGTTGCATCTTTGTGCAGCCAACTGAGGCCCAAGGAATAGACACGGCCACTAGGTGCTCTCCTTTCCAAAGCCTGGCTTGAGGGTCGAGCTCTAGTAACCTTATCCCAGGCATGGCAAGTTGATCCCTTGTTTGTTTTTCCTTAATAGGGGTTTCTTGAATCACTGTTTATCTGGCTCCTCACCTGGGCCTTGGCAGACCCTAGCAGAGGCAGAAACCCCTGACAACATAGATAATGGGATCACTGGGACACACAAATTCTTCCACTATAATAAGTGATTCACAGAGAGTCATTTTTTAACACTTACCAGATGTTAATTTTGGGATTATGTTTTGTAGTTTTCAACAGTGTTAATGTTCCTAAGAAATTATGAGGGTTCAGAATTGCAGGAAATAAAGAGAGCAGATAATAAAAGTAACACATTTTCACCTACCCCTCTAAACAATAGCATGTAACTCTAAACCATTAATAGTATAAAGCTAACATTTTACATTGCCTGCCTAAATATACTAATTTTGTCATACAAAACATACATATATATATATATATATATATATATATCAGCTGATTTTTCACAGAACAACCCAGATATTGATAAATAATTTGCATATCACATTTCCAATTTGCCTCATAATTTTTAAACTTAGCTGTTTATTTACTAAATATTTGCCGACAAAACATGAAAAACTGCAGGCAACTGTGGCAATCTGTTAGAAACCAATAACTAGGAGGTTTTTGATGCAGAATATTCTTTGAATCCAATTTTACCCAGCCAGCAACTTCCAGGAACCACTGCCAGCCGGTCGGGGGAATACATATTTTTTCCCAAGGAACTGATGGTTGTACCATGTCCAATATGGCAGACAACTCTCAAGCAAGTGTGCATGACGTCATGTCAAAAACCTCCAGAGAAATGGGAAAATGACTACTGCTCGCTTGCTTACTGACTTCAGGAAAATTCACAGATACCCTGAACTTTCCTGATGAATTCATGGTATTAATATTGAATTTCACATTTTACTGACTATAACTTGATGTTCATTTAGTAAGTTGTGATTCCCAATAGAGTCAAAATGAACAAAAAATGTATTATACTTGGGCCTACTTTGTGACTGATGAGTAGCTATTATATTAGTGTGCAATATTTCTCTGTTAAGATTCTTTCATGCTTAACACATCCAGCTTTTCTGAGCTAATATAGTCACCTTGAGGACAGAGCTAGGATACTGTATAAAAGATGAGAGGAGTTTGGGGAATTATTTCAGATTTAAGCAGTATCTGAACTCTGACTTGCAACCTGCATAAAGTCCCAACAGTCTTTATGATTTACTGTGTGCTGCCTGAGAAGCAAAATCTGGGCCAAAAGAAACCCCAAAACTTTAAATACTTTGAATGCATAGGAGCATATGATCAACGCAAAGCTCTGTTAATAAATAAAACTGAAAGGAATCAAAAATCATTTTTAGCCCAACATGAGCTCCCAAAACCTTGGTGAAATTACTCTCTGCCTAGTTTACCAGTTGAACAGAAATATTTGAGAACAGATTATAAAGTTTAGAGTGGATGGACTTTAAACTTTATAATCAAATTTGACACAAAATTAATGTTTGTAAATGTAATTTGTGAAAACATTGCATGAGTCTCCCTGAAGATGCTACAAAAACAGTGAACAAGCGGAACTTCACACCATGAAACTGTATCTCTGAATGCTTACTTTCCCAGATGGAGGTTCCCCCTTTACAAATCGATCCTTCCCCCATAAGTCCTATGTGCTCTCATATTCAGTGAGACAACCTGAGTTAAGGGAATGCTGAACTGAGCACTGTGATGTGGTTAGGAGCCATGGGCCAGCGCAGATTACTTCTTTCCTTTCATGGTCTATCAAATGGCCTTTTATAGAGCCAAGCTTTCTTTTCTTAAAACCTAACATTCATAGTAAAAAGCTTTGTAAAAGTGCTTATCCATAAGATTGATGGATATGTCTAGTTTGGTGTTGTTTAGTAATCTTTTATAT
The DNA here is from genome assembly GCA_015052665.1 of Apistogramma diplotaenia. Lineage (NCBI taxonomy): Eukaryota > Metazoa > Chordata > Actinopteri > Cichliformes > Cichlidae > Apistogramma > Apistogramma diplotaenia. The sequence goes on from VOQJ01030890.1 coordinate 15,432, forward strand.
GTCCTCTGACTATTACACCATCATCTCTGATGGAAACTGGGGGACATTTTGATATATGGACGTTGGAATGGAAGGCCAGTTTTACAGTGAAGAGCTTCTGTAGGTCTCTTGTACAGAGCAAAGTGTCTCACAAACGTATAGCTGAGAAGTATTTCTTGTCAAATGAACTGTTTTATCATATGTTCTATAAAGAAAAATACCACAAATTAAATTTGTTTACTTTATGAGAAAGCCATGATCAAATCTTTGATCTGTATTGTTGCAGACTGTAATATTCCTGCCTAAAGCATCCTCTCTGTTTTTGAGGACAACGATGAACTGCATGTTCCTGTAAGAGTGCTGTGAGGCCTGAAGTATCCTAGAGAGGAAAGTTATAGTCTGCCCTGCTGATTGCAACAGACAGTAACAGACATTGCATAAACAACATATGTGCATGGGCCACTTCTGAATGCAATGTTCCAGTTTCCAGCAGTTTCTTTCCTTCTCTTTCTTTCACCGAGAAGTGGCAATCAGATTTTTGTCCAAACTGGGGTCCACATCTGTGACATACCTAAGTAAAGTTTGTACTGTCTTTATAATATCCTATCTTTGGTAAAGCTCCAGGAATTTGTATGGACTGGCTCCATGTCATCTGCACTCAAAGGTAAAAAGATCCTAGTCTAAATTGGCAAATAGCCTCATGGTACCATGAGAAATTATATACAATGACAAATTACAGGTTGTTGGCATAGAAAAATTATTAAATCTGCTGGTCTCTGTGAGCCTTGGGGCTGGAATTTAATAATGTATTGCCTGATGTATTTCAGAGGGTCCGGTGGTGCAGTCATCTGCTGACTGAAAAGAGTGAATTGCTTTCTGTCCTTTTGAGCTGGGAAGTGTACTTATAACAGTAACACTGGCTTTAGAAATGTAGTGCATGTGTTTTACAAAAGTGTTTAGAATAAGTTAGAGGTTCCGGTTTTGTCTTATAATTTGTTTCTGTGTGTTGTGAGACGTTGTCTGAGTCTAAAAGATGCATGCCCAAGTTAAAGCATGTGTATTTTAAATTTTTGCTTTGTAACTGAGTTTATATATATATATATATATATATATATACATATATACATACACATACATACACACACACACACACACAGCCACCTGTGATGTTGACATTTGTGTTCATAATCTATTGCACAAAATCTAAGGAAATTTGTGTTTGGTTGATTTCTTTGTTGTAACAATGCTTCTTGGTAATATATCGTAAACTGTTTGAAAGCCTTTTTATTGCACCTTAAATAGTGCCACATTTGTAAGGAAAATTGTGTATTGAGCAGTAGAGTTGAGTATGTGGGGTGCGCATATGAAAAACTTACCAAATCTTCTCTGCCAATGCCAAACATCATATTCTGCTACTGACCCCTGTTTGGTGTTTATTGGATTGGATGATTGAAGTCTGGAAAAACAAGACATATTTTCAATTTAACAGTTTATTCATTTAACAAATAGGGGCCTCAGTAGTACATGGGACAACGATACACAACTACAACACCCTGGCTGAGTCCACACTGCTGTGGGGTGGCATCCTATACTCCAACCAGCATTTGTTGTAAGTGAGCCATTGTGATTGTGTTGGCCACTCTGGGACAAACAGCACACCCAAGTGTTCAGTGAGGTTTAGGTTAGGACTGTAGGCATGCAATTCCAGCTTTTCCACTCCCATATTCAGAGATAGTGTCTGATAAACCCTGTGTGGTGTGCATTGTCATCTTGGATGACAGAGTTTGGTCCCAGACTGTGGGAGCATATCTGGTTGAAGAATCTCATCTCTATGTTTCTACACTGAGATTGCCTCCAATGATGACAAGTCTGATTGTCAGCACCTCAGGTACGAGAAGCTCAAAACAAGAGGCATGGCAGAATAAGCTGTTTGGCATTGACAGAGAAGATTTGACGGAGAAGTTTTTCATGGGTGAACTCCACATACTTAACTCTGCTGCTCAACCCAAAAAATGCATTTCCCTATAATGTGTTACCACTTAACAGGAAATAAACAGTCTTTCTAACAGAAGGCGTCTTAGTGCCAAGAAGCAATGTTACAATAAAGGAATAATTGACTAAACAAAATTTCTTACTTTAAGATTAGACAGATTTGAAATTTAACAATAATTCATTTTTACCCATTATTTAATCAGTTATACCAGTTGGCTGAAGATTGATTGAGTACTGTGCAGAGGCTTTTCACAGTTTACGACTTGTTTTCTTAATTATGGTGAAATTAATGTGAGTAGAGTCCTCATAACCTAAAATTGCAGGTTGCAGCTAATTGTGGTATCATTGATTATAGATGTGCATTTTCCATGTTTCGGTACATGGCCATGAACTGATTAAATTCAGGGTTACTAAAACTACAACAAAGCATAGCTAATTTTATTTTCTCCAATCAGCACAATATCTCAATAAAACTCAGCACAGACCATGTGGTGTACTGTAAACCCAACACAGAGGCAACCCATGGCAACTGCATGTCTACATTTTCAGATGGTGAACTCCTGCCTCCACTCTTCAGACGCTACCTCCTCCAACAGTCTGTGCTAAGCTGGGAACCTTGGAGAACAAGATGTATTGTGTCTGGATATAATCAAGACTGAGGACATGAAGGAAGGAATGTAGCACAGTCTGATCTCTCCTGCAGACACGTATGAAGGTGAAGGTGAGGGGTAGGGAGCACAGACTTTACAGAGAGTGACTCAGCGTCTCAAAATCATGCTCTTGTTGTCTCGTGGGTACAATTAAATTATGTCTTTCCTCTACAAACTTGTTGGAGAAAACATTGTAAGATTTAGGATTTTTGGAAGCTAGAAAGGCACACTATGAAGTAATGCCATTTCGAAATCGGACTGAATCTTGCTTGTTTTCCTCTCTGTTATATTGTCTGTTTCTAAGTACCATGTTGCATGACATCAGTTCTGCTCACATTTATCTCTTGATATCACAGATTGTGCTTTTCCTTCTCTGAGAACTACTTTTTACATTTCCGCATCATTAGTGTCACTGATATAACTAACACCCCAACTCAAACCTCAAAAGAAGGAACAACTCAAATTTCCAACTCAAAGTTCTTTATTTCTGTATTGTGATTGGCAGAGTGCACATCAATTCTTCTGGAAATTAACAGAAAGAGTGTTCACTGCCCTGTTTTCTGTAAGTTTCCACAATTCACACCAAATTTTGGTCTAATGACTAAACTGGCCTTTTACCCTTTTTCCTTTCCTCATGCAGCTTTATGTTTGGGTAAAACCAAATGATGCTTTTAGTCTGCGTTAGCTGCTGCCAGCAGTTTAATATTGTAAATCTGTAATGGTGTGAGCAGCCATCTCGTGTCATTAAATCTGATTATTGCTCTGCATGGTCCTATAACAGCCAAAGAATGAGACTATTTTACAAATCCAGGTGCAGCTAAAACACTTTTCCTCAACTATGATCTTGTTTTCTGAGACTGTGATGCACCCATAATCACTGCTAAACAAATCAAAGGCCAGTCTCATGGACACTATTAAAAACAAGAATGTGGCCTCCACAGTAACCTGATTCAAAAATCATCCAACCTTTATTAAATCTGCAGCAGAGTGCAGAGCAGCCTTTATCTCATACCTCTTGCTGAGGATTTCCTTCTTGAAACAGGATCCAATAGCCTACTGCTTTAACTTCAAGATTTGAGTGGCTTCTTTCCAAATAGCATTAAGGCTATTTTCTTATTATTTACTGCTGTTGGACTTGAGACTTTGTGTGGACTGTGATACACCCTAATCAGTACTCTCTCCCTGTGGGTTTGGATTATTTTGGGAGAGGGGGGGGTTCTATTTTAATAGGAAGCCCAGTCCTAATTTCATCTCCAGTCTGAAGCAGTGACATTTTAAAGACTGCTTGGAGGAACAGTTCCTATATTATCCTTTGTTTGTCAGGATTGTAATTGGGGAAAAAACAAAAAGCAATTTGTTAGATTAACATGAAAACTGGACAGACTTAACAGTAGGCCTCACTCACTCTGAAGGTAACAATATTCCTCCACATGCATCTAAATGTACTGAGAGTATGTGATGGACTGTTTTTTGGCCATGTGACTTCCTAGTAGTTTGTTTTCACCTAACTGTTGCCAATCAAGCCGCAACTTTAATTGCATGTACCTCAGCTGAAGCCTAGTTTTGGAAGAAATGTCTTCAGACCAAGCCAGCCTAGCTCATTTTCCCATTTCCTTTGTACTAAGCTTACTTGCTGGTAGTAGATTCAAATTTAAGGTACACATGAGAGCAGCGATGACGTTCTCGTGCAATTAACAGCGAGAAAGCAAAGAGGTTGCACAGGTTCAAAATCCCTAATTAAACATGGCACAGCATATGTTGAAATGCAGGTTTTCGTCAGAGACTGAAACTGGGCCGAAGAGTCAGCTGTGGTTTCAGTGTCCCGTCCACTAACGATCAAAAGTTGAGTCTGGATTTGTGTTTGAAAAGGTTGCACAGTTAGAGGACAGCACAAACAAAAAAGCTATACTGTAAATTATATGAACTTCTTATGGGAAAAGACACCATTCTCACTTTAGGCATGCTTGAATGACAAGCTCTATTAAAAGAGAAGAAGAGAAAGCAGGGAGTAGTGTTTTAAATTTGGCCTAAGCATTCGCTTAGCTAATGAAAACCATGTTGGCTGGAGAGCTGGTCTTCCATCCATCCTTGGCGGATGAGTTACTAGACTTTTGAGGGTGGGTGCTGGGTTGTGGACAAGATGAAGCTAATGATGGATGAGGTTTGGCTCCACTCTGAGTCTAATATCTCATCTGAGCCAGACTTTCTCCACACCAAATTTTGCCCCAGCAAATAGTTACAGTGTCCAGTGGTCAAAGTGCTGCAATGAGAAGTCAAAGAAATTTATAGACAGTGCAATGCTCCTGTGATCATTTTGGCCCGTTTCTCACTGTCTGTAACTTTGTTTATTAATCCCATCGTCCCATAATGATTCAACCTTTCTGCAACACATAATTTTCATCTCTATAATTGTTTTTGTTTTTTTACTCCCCAAAAACTCAGTTCACTTGGCAATGATTTTATTTGATTTCCTTCAAAAGCACAGCACATTTTGTCACCTTTATGATGCCAAAATCGGAGCTGTTGGTTTGTCAGAGCCACCTGAAACCTGCAAACTGCCCATTTCACTTTTTGGCTGAAATCCTGTACCAGCTATTATGTAACCTTAGAAATCCAACCTTTTAAAAAAGTGATCTTTGGGAGCACTGTTGAAAATAAACACCTTTGGTCATTTTCCAATCTAGCCGTGCTGTATGAGGGGGAGGCTGCACAATTCAAGGCTACCTGTAATCAGCATCGTAAATTATTTCCAGCTGTGCTTTAAATTTGGCTATTTGGGTTTGATGCTGGGTATTTCCAGAGAAATGCTCTTAACTGTTAAACATTCTCTGTTAAATTAATTTGAAGCTGTGATTTTGGTTTTTTTAATTTTTCATGTTCTGTAGTTTTCATGTGGTTACAATTAGTCATGCTTAGATAAATGAGTCTACATTATGGTCTGTATACATGATGATATTTTACTTCCTCAGTGAGGTGTGATTTTTAAACATGGGACACAAACATTGCATTTGCCTAAATGCCTGTGCAAGTGATATTGAGAAAAATCCATCGTTTAGAATGCATTATAATGATAATGTTTCTGTTATTCTTCATATCAAAAGCTGTTTGTCAAATGTCTCTGTCTTTTTATAAATACTACCCTTGCCATATTGCCACCTGCTGTTTTAAACATTCCTGCAAATATCACTGGAAAAAAATTGCAGCTGCCATTTGTGAATGCTGTTTCCTGAAGTTATTGTTTACTGACCAACTTTTGAATGGATACTCATACTTCTCTAATAACCCATAATCTATTGTTCCAGTGGAGTAAGGCAGGGATTATACTCAGTCACAGTCATGAGCACAGGCATCTGCATAAGCAGTACTGTTATACTTTTTGAAGTCCTCCTTAGGAGCAAATGCAAAGTTAGTGTACTGTAGTGTATTGTCTCCAAGTCTGTCTGGTCACAAAAAGAAACGTGGATTTATGTGCGAAGCATCACGCTCAGCATTTCATGATGAAATTTTGAGTTCGAATACACATTTAAACATTTGATGGCAGTGACAAAGAAAGTCAGTTAAGAAGTGCCAAAATCTGCCATTCCTCAAATGGCCACTTGAGGCTTGTTCCAAAAGAGACTAAAAAACCCACAGAAAATATAAAAGATAGATGTGCACTATATTGCCAAAAGTATTTGCTCATCTGCCTTCACACACATGAATTTGAGTGACATCCCATTCTTAAGCCATAGGGTTTAATAGGATGTCGGTCCACCCTTTGCAGCTGTAACAGCCTCATCGCTTCTGGGAAGACTTTCTACAAGGTTTAGGAGTGAGTTTATGGGAATTCTTTTACAATTCTTTCAGAAGTGCATTTGTGAGGTCAGACACTGGTGTTGGACTTGAAGGCATGGTCAGGTCAGAACTCTGTGTAGGCCAGTCAAGTTCTTCCACACCAAACTCACTCATTCATGTCTATATGGGCCTTGTTTTTGTGCCCTGGTGTGCATTTATGTTGGGACAGAAAGGGGCCAAACTGTTCCCACAAAGCTGTGAGCATAAAATTGTCCAAAATGTCTTGATATGATGAAGCATTAAGAGCTCCTTTCACTGAAACTAAGCTGCCGAGCCCAACTCCTAAAAAACAACTCCATAAACCAAAGATAAAAAATAAAAATGAGCAAAACCACTCTAAAAACTAATTAAAAACATCTGAATTAGAAAAATAAAGTATAATGCAACTACAATGTAAGATCCAAAATTATTATCTGCTTGGCACAATGCAGTCAGACAAGTATTGTTCTAGCAACAACCAAATCCAGACTCATCTATTGGATTGCCAGATGAGAAGCTTGATTCCTCCCTCCAGAGAACATGTGTCCGGAGCTCTAATGGAGGCCTGCTTTATGTAACAGGTACAGGGCCGCGGCACCCCTGAACAGTTTTGAAGGTAGCCGAAACAATGAAAAACAAAGGATGACACAGGAGAAGCCGTTTGTCATCTCTGATTCTTTCTCAGCTCTATTATCACATCCCATTAACTGTTAACACTGTCCCTTTAATATTAGCATCATCTTGCTGTACACACATGTATACATATTGTATCGTTAGACATATTTCAGTATCCATAAATCCCATATTTTCAACAAATGTTACACCTTGTCACAATATCTCCTTCATGTCTGTTCCCCATAACCCAGATTAACACTCTGGTCAGTACTGTACTTGAACTGTACCTTTAGAAAAATAATATTAAACAGCAGCATATCAATAAACACAAACTTTTAACTTAAACTAACTGATGAATTTGTAAATTTTACTCATTTGCTTTTTCTTCAAACATGTATCAATTTTCCTATATAGTTTTTGATTTACTTTAAAAATAATATAAACACTTCAATGCCATGAAATAAGCCAAGAACTTTCCTACTTAATGCATAAAGCCAAAAGGAATGACAGTGCGTTAGCTCGTACTGGCTAACCGTAGTTAGCTGTGCGATGTCAAAACAGAGCAGCTGCCACCATTTTTGTTCTCGGTAAGCGTTCGGTCTCATAAACAAAGAATAACGCATCTCACCGCTCATCAACACCTTCATTCTCAGCTGAACTTTGCAAATATTAACTAGCAGTTACAACCATTTAAATTATATTTTCATATACAACATACCTGAAACAATGAAAAACAAAGGATGACACAGGAGAAGCCGTTTGTCGTCTGATTCCTCAGCTGAGGGGAATGCGCGAACTGCAGGCCTTACCACCATCTCACAGTGCCTCCTACTGGTGGGAGCAAAGTAACTGCATACACACTCGAAATTTAACACAATCAAAAACTGACCCATATAAACAAAATATATTTATAATTTAACATTAGAGATCTTTTATAAGCATTTATTTTTAATTACACCACTGCATCTGACGATTTGCATTGCACTTGGTGATGCAAGGTTTGGAATCAGCTGCGTGGCCATGGAAACCCATTGCATGAAGCTCTCTACACACTGTTCGTGAGCTAATCTGAAGGCCACATGAAGTTGTTGACCTCTGCGCACTATGCACCTGAGCATCTGACCATAAATTATCTGTATGCGTGAGTGGATACTTTTATTTGCAGTGCAGAAATGCTGTTAGTCCAGGTACCATAAAAGATAAAGCCTTTACAGTGATCTAGAGAGAAACTGAGTGACGGCAAAAAGTTTGTTTGACAACGAGTCTCAAACTACATCTTTCAGTACATTGTGCATGAAAAGTAACTAGTGATGGGACTCCATTGAAGGAACACTGAGAGTTCTTCGTAAATGGCAGCTGGCAATATTTAAAACATTAAACTGCAGGGAGAATGAGGAAAATTGTGACTTCAGCCACATCCCATACACAGTTTAGCTCAGATTTCTTTGCATTGGCTCTGCCTGTCTCTGTATCTACGTTTGCGGCGCACCAACTCTTGACAAGAGACAGTTCCATTGGTTCTTCCTGTCCATGACACATTTTCACAGTATTGGTATTCTGCTTTTCACATGTTGCATGCTTACATGAGTCAGTTTTGCAAAATTGCGATTCAGAACAAGTGGCCTCTGTTATGCATCAGTCCAGTCTAGACACTACGGCACATTAGTTAAAGGCAAAACTGCCAGCTGCATAATTACTGGCTCAATGAAGTGATTGAGACCATTTGAATAATAGTTGAAGAAATGCAGATTATCATTTAATGTGTGCATTTTTGTGTTTGAACATGCCATTTGAACAAATTTGTAGATTACAGAAAACTCAAAATTGGTGTGAACATCAGCTTGGTACATGGTGATAATCATAAGTAATCATAATTTTTGATCAAAGACAGGGACTCACAGGAGTAAAGTTGTTTTACTTTGTTTTAATGTCTTTCTTTGGTTATGTTGTATATGTTCTTTATCGGCCGCAGCATATTTCAGCATCACAGAGCTGACAAAAGCTCAACTAAACTAAATTTGCATGCTAAAGAAAATCCACTGTGGAAACAAGTTAACCTGCAAATAATCCTCCAAATACCTGTCTGGAGCACGGTGTGGAACATGCAGGGAAAGAACAATAACTTTCTTTGTACCTAATGATTGAGAAATTATTTTGAACTATTTGAACAGCACATAAAAGCTAATGTTCCACATTTAGCACAGGCCCTTGGAAGATGTCCAGTACTTGGTAGGCTATATTTAGGTGTTCCAATAAACTCAAGGGGCCACCAACAAAGCTTCCACAATGGGATTTCTTTTTATCTTTTTTTTTTTTTTTT
>VOQJ01030894.1:17653-30320 GCA_015052665.1 Apistogramma diplotaenia
GCTTGGATAAAGACTGGCAAACAGCTCTCTGCTTTTCTCTCTCGCAAAATCAGAGGAAAAAATGACTTGCTTAAACAAAGCTTCCATCCCCCCCACCCCACTCCCCTTCAGCTGTAAATGAATTGGCATAATTGTGCGTGCTTATTAATCATGACAGCAAAGGAGGAGACAGAGACAAAAGGGGGGGAAGGGAAGGTAGAAACATAGGTGGAAGACCGAAAAAAGAAAAAGTGAGGGTATGTAATTATCACCCCTTTGCCCTCCTCAGAAAGCAGCACCTCCTGTGTTATTGCAGGGCTGTTTGCCCCCTCTGCGCATTTCATTAATTAAGATTGGAAGATGCAGAGGCCGCACTGAGCCGAGGTCATTAAGCCCACCACAACACTCCTCCCTCGCCAGAGCTGGCTCACAGAACTGGCCCCATTGTTCCAACCAGCAGAAAGTGAGACATTCAACACTCCACTGCTGTAAAATCCATACACACACACACACACACACGCGCACACATAGATAATGTGCATCTGTGCTTTCTGGGATCGGGTCACATGCTTTCCTAAATGTTTTCCTCTCTTTCTCCCCATTTCCTTTTCATGCCATCTATGAGTTGCGTAGGAAAGTGAGGCTACAGGGAGGGACAGGTGCAATAGCTGGGAGAAAGAGATGTTCATCACCTAAACTTTACTTCCTGACCATGAGGTCATAGATTTGTCTGCAATGTGAATAAGAAAAATAAATCAATAACTGTCATAATACAATTTTTACGATTTTATTGTCCTTCCGTTCACTCGTGGTGATGATGCATACAGTATATGGCTGTATTATTTTCCTTAGTTATTTTTCTAACTTGTATGTAGAATGATGACTTCTATTTAATTGTGCTTTTTTAAGTATTAAATTACATGATATGTTATTATAGTGCTGCTGTCATTAAAGAATATCATCAGCAGATTGGCCATTTTTTGTCTCTTATAGTACCTCAGTTTTATCATCAAATCTTATTCTGTTCGCTGGGTGAAATAATTAATTACACGGTAGCATAGATGGGCTAATTTAAATCACATTGATGTGTTTAGATGCTATAGTTAACTCAAATGCAGTGAAAGTGGGTTGTCATAGTGATGCTTTTTTTTGCCATGATATTGCGATGGGCTTTCATCTCCATCCATCTTTTCTCTCCTCGACACTCAAAGTCCTTTGTGCTTTCCAATGTCCCACTGCAAAATGAGTTTTTTGTTTGGTTGTGGTGTAAATGTCCTCCAGATGGGCTTGATGCAATAAGCCCAGGTGTACTGGCTTACAGGCCCACCATCCCAATGACCTCTTACCTCTGATGTAGGTCAGCAAAGGTTAGCCGCCCGGCTCTCTGTTCATTGAAAACAGAAGCTTCAAATCCATCCTTATCACCCCATTCAGATGGTTAAAGGTGCCGCTGCCAGTTCTAAGAGTGAGTTAAAGAAAGCACCATATGTTTCAAAGACAAATTTCATATATTACAGAAATCCCCAGGCTTGTCTATTATTGTTTTCATTCTAAACTCCAGCAGGAAAGGCAAACATGTGAGGCACAGCCAGTACTTATTTGCGTATGAACACCACCAGCTGCATTGGACCTGAAGGATTACACTGGATAACTGCATCTCTGTGATTGTTGTCCTTTCTTATCAACTCTCTCACTCTCTGCTATCTTAGCAGGTCCAGGGTATCCGCGATTCTCAGGGAGTCTGGCCCACACGTTCCTTCCTATGAGCCACTTGGATCACCATGCCAACAGTGGAGTTCTCTATGGGCAGCACCGTTTCTATGACACGCAAAAAGGTGGGACGTGAGACTATTGAAAATAAATCATGCAGAAATACATGTAAATCAAATAAGTAAGCAGTATAGTCTGGTGTTATATTCCATACAATACCAAGAGCATGCTAGTTATTTTTTTATGTTTGTGTATAATTTATTTGCATTTATTGGCTTTTTTCTCTTATAGAGAACTTCTACCTTCGAGGTCTCCCATCCCAGCCACCTCTCATCTCAGCCAATCATAGTCTGCCACCAATGTCCCGGGCAGGTTCAGGACACACTCAGGGGTCCTGCAGCAGAGACAGAGATCCAGGGGTAGGCACAGGCATGCATAAGGGTCTTAAAGAGGGGTCTGTGGAAAGAGGAGTGGTAAATGTCAAGGACAAGGAGAGATCCAGTGGGAAACAAGAGGCTAAGGAAAGACAGCAGCAGCAACAACAACAGCACCACAGCCATCAGCCACCCCAGCCAACACACCATCACCATTCTCACACTCATCAGCAGCACCCACACTATCCTCAGCACCCACTGCCCTTGGAGGAGGTAAATAGCCGGGCGCTTGAGAGGCATAAGGCATCACTCACAATGTACGGCAAAGAGCACCCTCAAAGTATGAACAAGCCCCTCAGTGCCTGCTTGCACAATGGCAAGATGCAAAATGGAGATGCAGGAACTGGAGCAGGGGCTAAGGTCTCAATGGCCAGCTGTGGGGGGGAGGACACAACCCTTCGGGCTATGGGCGGTGCAGGGAGCAGCCAGAACAGACATCTGGGGACTAGTGGCAGTAGCCGCTGCACCAAAGAGGGGGTAAGTGGGGAAATGAGGATCAGTGAACAACCTTCAGACTGTTTGGAAAGGGGTCAGGCACCACTTCACCACACTTTGCCCTACTCCGTACCCCCACCCTTACACATGGGTTCTGCTACTGGAGGGGGCCATTCACATCCTCATGCTCACCCCCATACTCATCCTCACCCAGGGGGCTTCCACTGTCTTCAGCTCCACCCCAGCCACCCACATCATTCCCACCACACACACCACCATCCAGACTTTTTCTGCCCACCACCACCTGCTCCTTTAGCCAACCCTGCCTCGCATGAGAGGGGGCCAGTCAATGTGGGGCGAGAACCTAAAGTCACAGGGCCTACATTTGTGCCATCTGTGGCAGACGTAGGCGATAAATCTAATGGGCCATTCCAGCTTAATAACCCTGATTGCCAGGGTGTGGGTAATGGAGGAGGAGGCAGCAATGCCAAGGACAAGACAATAGAAAAAAATGGTGGCAGTGGGCATCACAGCAATTGGCACAGAAAACAGCCGCAGCAGCAACAGCAACAGCAGCACCCATACAGAAAGACAGAGAAGGCTCCAGACTGGATGCAATCCCACCATCAACACCTTCAACCCTCACAGCTTCCTCCCCAACAACAACAGCAGCCACCACATTCTCAACAACAGCACCAAGTTGTGCGATCACGGAGTGCTGAGTGCATCAACAGTGGTGTGGAAATGGATGTGTTCAGATCCTCGCTGCCCCAGGGGCCCAAAGCAGGGCACTCGGTCCCTCATTCTGTAAACACTTCTCCTTACAGAGACTGTTCCCATCCAGGACCCCCACCCAACTCTTCCCCACTTGGAAATAAAAACATGGGGCAGCACAGCGGAACTGGAGCAGCCCATGGTCCTGGAGGTAGCTGCTCCTTACAGAGAGATGGCCAAAAGGTAGCCAGGATTCGGCACCAGCAGCATGGTCGACCTGGCCCGGATGCTCCCTCTGAGTTGAACCAGGGGAACAGTCAGGACCTTAAAAGAAAGCTGGACATGTCTCCTTATGGTTATAGCAACAGCAATGGGCAGCACCATCACCAGCAGCCTCCAGTGCCACCCTGGAACATGAGGCCTCCACACCACATGTCACAACCTGAGGAGGAGCAGAGGAAGTCATATATGGAGTTGGGGAGCACCGGTGGGCAACACTCTCAACAACAGCAACAGCAGCAGCCGGGAATAAGCCTTCCTCCTCCACAGCCCCCCACTGCACCTCCCCTCAGCCAGCAACAGCCACAGCAGCAACCTGATCCCCAGGGTCCAACTCAGGGAGAGAGCAGTGCCATGAAAAGCTTACTAAAGTACAGCAACCAGCAACAGCCACTGCTTGTCTCTCAAAAGAATCCATTTGGGGGGTTAGGAAATCTCAAATCAGGTCCATCTGGGGGGAGCTGTGCCTTGCAGGGCAACAAACAAACTCTGCCTTCCAGAAAGGGGACAGCCAATGACAGTGAGCGTCCTGACTATAACGGGCGGAGCCGGGATATGGGGGATACAGGTCATGGGGAAAGCGAGGTGCGGCAGCCGCCAGTGGGAATAGCTGTGGCAGTGGCCAGACAGAGGGAACCACCATGTCGCTCAGCTGAAAATCATCCCAACAGCCGACAGGGGAGGGTACATCCATCTGTGAAAGGTAAGTGGTCCAGGTCACTCACTCCATCATGAGATGCAAAGAACGAATGCCTTATATTTCTTTATCTGAGACTTCCCATTAAAAGGATAAACAGACAGGGAAAAAATTATATATAATTGTATTTATTTACTTTTTGTGGTGATACAGTTTGGTGAGTGCAGTTAGAGTCCTGAATAGTATAATTTTCACACTTACTAACAGCTGGGAGACACTCCATCCCCATCATCCTTTACAGGGTAATATGGGCATAGTTAAGTCTGTGAATGGGGTTAAATACTTATGGGTTTAAACATAACATTTCTCTGCTCCAAACAATGCCTCTACAACTTTAACTTGGTTCTCTATTAGCTTTCCTGACCAGTGAATTAAACAGGCATCAACCATTGTATTTACAGGAGAATCACCTGAGTAAACTTGTAAACATAAACAGTAACTTTTATTACTCCAGCATTTCTGAGCTTGTCTCTGAACCTGGTTTGGATGTAAATAAATGAACAATATTTTTTTTAGATCTTTGAATACGCAACAGTGGTCAAAAAATGACCTACATCAAGTTTCAGTTCTATTTAATAAATAACTGAATATGTAATTATATTATAATTAAAGCAATATTATGCCACCAAACAGGCGTTAAAGAAATTACTAATAATTGTGGCCTTTTATCATGAATCACATTTTATAATTCGCCCTTAATGTAGAGAATTAATTTCTGCCGAGTCCCAAGACTTTTTTTTTTCTAAATAAGATACTAATATGTTAATGCTTGCTTGTAATTCATTGTTTTTGAAATATTTTTTTCAATATGAAATCATTTAATACTTGAAATGTATTCATTTGTAACTCATGGCCCGGCTGGTGACTTGGGATTTTGTTTGCACATTGAACCATAATAGTGAAAGTTGATGTTTGCCTCACAGGGCAGCCCCGCTCCATGTATCTGTCAGATCCCACCACTGAGGAAGAGAGGAAGAGGCTGAGTGAGGAACAAATAGGTCTGACTTGCTTGGACAGAGAAAGGGATGCATATATCAGGTAAGCTTTTAAGTATTGCTCAGTACTTAATAAATTCAAACCTTTATGGTCAGAAACATTTTTATTTACATTTACAGTATTTATGTTTGCCTCATTCCGATGCCAGGGATAACAAAGAGAGGGTGGAATTTGCAAGGATCCACCCTTCCAGCAGCTGTCACGGAGACCTTACCTCTCATCTCATGGTCCCAGGCGGGACGTCCCTCCAGTCTGGCCAGTTAGGAGATCCTGCTGCACATTCTACTCACCATCATTGGATGCCAAGAACTGGAAGCCCATCCCTCTGGATGACAGGACATTCTTATGGTAAGAATCTACTGAATTAAGATGCTAATATTTTACCTGGCAGAACTTTATTATTCAGTAAAGATATTTTGGTTACTGAGTGTTGTTATGTGGTGTAGAAGATGTGCTGTCCCGCTTTGTCCATTCTTTTTTCCCCAAAACAAAAGTGTTATAGAATTAGATCTGATTAGCTGACATACTATATTTAAAGTTTTTTTTTTTTCTTATGTGGAATTTTCTAATCTAATCAGAATTTCTTTATAAAGCAGGTATAGGTCATACAACCCTACATCAGAATCTGCCCCCAGGTTTCTCTGCAGCCATGCCAGGCCCTCTGCAGCCAGTCCTGCCTCTGCCTCAAGACCCCTCTGCCCAGCTGGTGGTCCTGCCCTCCGAGCCTCCCACCCATCCTACGACCCATCACCTGGGTATGCCATTATCTCGCTTTGTCCTCCGTGAAGCCAAGACATTAAAAAAAAAAAAGCCTAATACACATGCACTTGTTTTATGGTTATGCTTTTGTGAATATTGACTCTGTGTGTGACAGAGAGAATAAGTAGCTAAGGGCTACATTCGATGCTAATGGGAATCCTAATAAAACAACACAAACACCACCACCACCCATACAAATTCCCATAAATTGGAGATGCACTAAATTTAGCACTTGTTCTCTGAAACCTTAACAAGTTATTTCAGTGTTCATATTATTAGGGCTAAGATTAGTTTGCAATCATGTGAAGACTGCTGCATGCCAACTGCTTGGCCCAGGAGCAATGGTGCTCTCAGTAGGTCAGGATGCTCATACAAAGCCATGTCGCCTGTACAATACCCCAGCAGAGGAAGAGGAAGTGAACGAGGTGAAAAATCAGTGCACCAAAGTCATTGTCGATGCGTATTCAGTGAACAGGCTGTGAAATTTAATTGGCTCCCAGTCTTGGACGGTATGTTTCCTTCTGCGCGCCACAGGAGTTTCAGCTGAGAAGGGAAATGCATCCACAGAAACTTTCCCACAGGAAATATTTTCATATCTGATTTTATGCAGGAAAATTCTTGGTGTGTCTTGCAAAAGAAGGTGAAAGATCACATTTAATTTAGATAATAAAACCATTAATGTGGAGTGTTTAATACACTACTAATACAGATATTATTAAAGATGCTCATTATGTAGTTCTATATAGTTTGGTCTTACTACTTTTTAAGAGGCACCTCTGTCATAGTACATCATCCATATCAGGTTGCGCGTGTCCTTAAATCCACATAATGAGACAGGTTGTACACCCACACACATGGGAACCAGGCTTACTGCCGGGTCCTCTGCAGATCCCCTACTGTGGTTTGGCCAGGAAGGTGGGACTTTTTGGCATAAAGGCCACAACAAATGCACTGACGAGAAAAACATGCATTTCCAGCGACAGCATTTTGACCTCTAATCAACCTATGACCATTATATTCTGTTCACATTTCATCATTGTCATAACTTTTTCCCCCCCCCCAGCATTCCAAAATTCTCAAAGCAGTTCTTAAGAGACAGCTTTCTGTGCAGAGCGGGGGAGAGTGTGGGATTGCTTCTGCCTGGGGAGATGTTGTTCTGTGAAGTCAAAATCAATTTTTTTTAACATGTTGTTGCTATAAAATGTGAATACAATGATTTTTGTAAAATGATCCATAATGGTTTCACTGTTTTGAAATAGTTGTGTGGGAGGTACATAATGATAAATACGGAGAACACAACTGTTCTCTGCTTGCTAATGTATTCAACGCTAGACACAACGCACTAGATGTGTATGAAGCCAAAGAAAAGGGGTGTAGAATGTGTGTATGTGCATGCATGTGTTTTTGTTCTAAGGTAGACCCCCCTCCACCCCCCAATCACATTCCTCCTCCTTTTTTTTCCTCATTAGATGTGATGGAGCAGCCAGGGCTGTGGCCCCCTGTGTATGGCGCCCGGGGCCCACCCTCCCACATGCAGCATCCTGCTGTGTACTCCCGATCCCAGTTTCTACGGCAACAGGAGCTGTACGCTCTCCAGCAGCATCAACAGCTTCAGCATCAGCACCAGAGTCACCAGTCACAACCATCACAACTGCAGTCCCAACCTCAGCAGCAGCAGCAGCAGCAGCAACAGCAGCAGCAGCACAGAGCTGCACATAGCATGAACATGCAGCATCAGCCCGCTCACAATGCACAGGTGATTATAAAGTCAATGCATGCAAATGTACACTCGCACAAAAATGGAAACAAGACGTGAGAAGAGTGAGTGAGTCATGGACCAGCTTAAAATTTCACATGACTTCACAGCCTATTTTTAATTTGCATAATATTCTTTGAGACATATGCTGACTTCCTTATGCAGGGGGTGGGGGGGTGGGGGTTGCTGAATATAGGCGAGCAAGTAGCTTTTGCTGTCAACTACATAGCAAGAAATGAAGAAATGTACCATGTGGTTAATGTAGAAAATCACTTGTTCACTAAATTTAGATATGAAAATCATTTTGTATTAATACCACAGATACAGAAGAGAGCAGATGAAGCTTCAGTTGAACTGGAGGAACTCATTTCAGAACCAAGAACATCTAAACCTGCCAAAGCCTACTCTTACAACCAACCACAGAGGAACGCCTCATCCCCTGGGACCTGCAACACTCACCTGTCCCCTTGTTGTCAGTCTCCTTTGCTGCGGCAGCATCCCAAAAGCACTCCTGCAACACCCTGCCCTGCTCCTAGCCCTGTTGCAGCAGTACCACATTCACCTGCCATTAGTCCTGCCCCACCTCAAATGCTAAAGGGTACTGAATCCCAGGACAAGACAGGAGAGGGGCAGCCACCACAGGACTATCCAGAGTCTCTGGAGCCTGGTAAGTGCAAATAAGTGTCTAGAAAAAGACAAAAATGTGCCTCAAAGTTTTCCAGCTGTCTTCGATGCAAAGTGTGCAGTGGTTTTAGTATGAACAATACTCATTGTTAGCACCTGTCAAATAACATACTCACACTAATCAGGTAGGTACAGATATCATGTAAAATAAACCTGAACATGTAGTCAGATCTTCTATATCAAACTGATTGGTAATTGGAGTTGCCATTGTTCAGTGACCCCATTTTTTTCTGCTGGTGTTGTGGTAATATGTGTGGGTAGCTCTTTTGGCAAGGCCCTGATTGAATAAACACTGAAGAAAATGGCTGCCGGCTGTGCTGGGACTTTCCAGAAGTGTTACCTTGGTAATGATTGAGAAACACCTCAGTAGCGGCCTTTACATCTCCTCCACCCCCACACGCCTGACACTCTCTTCATCATTATTAATGTCTGGCTAACGGCTCCCGCACGCCAGAGGAATTGTGTCAGTTTCTCTGATACTAAAGGTCTTGCCCACTTTAAATAACACACATACACACACATATGCACACTTACTTGTGGTAACTTCCTAAGGCTGGGAAATCAAGGGAGAGTGCAACTTAATTTCCATTCCCAGATTTTTCACCCCACAGAACCCAGGTAGCAAGGGAGTTTAGTTTATCATGGGTATGATGGGTAATGCAAAACACCTTTTAAATTGATGGTTCTCGCTACAAAAATAATGCTTTCTATCAAGATATCGTATATAATATATGTATGTAATATATTTCTGAGAGGACGGTTTATCAGAGTGGTTTGAAAGAAAAAGCAAATTGATAAATATTCTTTTCATCTTTAGACTTGCCTCCTGGATACACATACCCTGCTATTGCCATGGACTACAGGAGTGGACCGGCCCCTCAGGATGTTCAGCTGGCTGAGCCAGCTGACCTGGAAGCAGTCCAAGTGGAGCCTGCTGAGCATGCTCCCCAGTCTCTGGCCACCTTAGGGGAGGAGTTAAGTCAAGTGGTTGTCAGACCCCTCCCAGAGCCACTCCCACTCAAAGAAGTGGAACACGAAGAGGAGAAAAGAGTGGCTGATGGAGTTCTGGAACAGAGGGATGAGGTGGAAATAACAGCAGTGACAGAAGCTAACTATGTTCCCACAGAGGAGGAGCAAGCTGAGGAGCAGGGACAGACTGCGGAAGAGGTGCTGGTTTGTCCACCAGTGGAGAGTACCATGTGTGAGGCTCCTTCCTGCCCAGTCTCCATTTCGACAGAAGAGCCTGATAGGCAAGATGCTGTCATTACATTGGAAGAAGAAGGAGAGGATGATGAGGTGATGGGTGGGGAGATTCAGGTGGAGTATGCTCAGCAGGTCAGCATGCCTGGAGAGCCAGAGCCTGAGCTGCCCACCATCATCGAGCTTGATCCCGCTTCTCCTGAGTCACAGTCCCCACCTAATGAGTGTGCAGAGGACAGTGAGCAGCAACACGAGAGCAAGATGACCCCTAATAACGTCTCAGTGGATTCTGTGTGTCTTTCCCCTGCCTCAGCTTCTCCCCCTAGCCCCAGTGAGGCATCTTTTTCTGTGCCCCCAAAACCTCTTGTGCCCTGCTACTGGAGTCTGGAGCTGCTGATTGCTGCTGCTTTTTGCACAGACGTACCCCCATTTCCCTTGTTTTCATTTAGCACGCCGTCAGTCGCCCCATCACAGTGCAAACCGTACCAGGGTATCGAGCTTCTGAGTGAACTAGCAGATCTGGAGCTGCAGCAGCAAAAGCGCACTTGTGGAAAAAGCCAGGGTGAGAGACAAAGGAGCCTCCATAACTCACACATTCACATGCACACACAACACTCATATCAGCAGAATGCACTTCTTTCATAGTTTACTCTCCTTTTCCCGTATGTCCACCGAGACAAACTCCCACTCCCCCCTCAGGCCTCGCCTCCGTCACTCTCTGCTCCCTCCCAGATAGTCCTCTCTTCCCGCTGGTCTCATGAGCCTCTTGTGAATTCTAACACATCCCCAGAGAGGCTGTCTACATGCTTGCTTGCCGTTGCTCTTCTTTGGCATGTTAAAGCCACTTCTATTTCCTAAAAGGCTGTTTTAATGATGCAGGGCCTCAGGAGAGGGAGAAGAAGCATGAGGACAGGGCTGAACCACTAGTGAAGGGTGTACACCTTCCTCTCTCACTCCTTCCAGCTTTCCTCAGGGAACCGTCTCTGTCTCTCCATCCTGCAGCTGTTTGATCCACTCATGTGCACAAACGTGCACACAGCCATACACACAGCGAATACGCACCCTTAAACTTAAAGGAGACACACCAGTTGGTTTCATTCTCTCACTAACATAACACTTTATACTGAAAGTTGGTGCGTAATCACAAAAGCAGTCATTGTTTTCAGCACCCTGGAGCATTGCCTGGCTAATTAGACCCCATTGTTTTAAAGTGGCTTTAAAAGCTTCCTTGTTTTTCAAAGCATCATGCGTTTTTTTTTTTTTTTTAATTCATGCAAAAGGATGTTTTGTGTTTACCACAGCATCCTAATGCATTTAACTGCTCCCCAAAGAGGCTTCTATAAAAAGGATATCATCTGATTCCAGATTCAGTGATGTCTTCGATATCTGATAGTGTTGACAGCTCAGGGAAGTAGCACATGTCGCTTTAGAGACACAACAAGAGATTTTTTTTTTTACAAATACAAAACTAAAACAAGTAAGAAGATTCACTATATATTTTTATTTATTCATGTTAAGATGTAAGATGGTGTTGCCGTATAAATAAAATGTCATGTTTCTCCTAGTAACTTGGCTACAATCTCTGCTATTCGGCTCTGAGCTCAGTCCATTAATGGCAGATAGACTAGTCTGTGTCATAAGCAGATAGGCTACATAGGAAAAGCTCAGTCCAGATGGTCGGTGAGATATCAGCATATGGCGAGTCCAAAATAATATGACCTCTGAAAAGATATGCTGCTGATTTTTCATACTGTCCTAATCTGCTCAAATTTCTGCAGGAGAAAAAAAAAATCTATCTTTCTCACTTTAACTGAGTTTGAGTTTCTGTTCATAAATGTTAAGTAAATGAGCTTCATCCACTGTGGTGAATTAAAAATGTATAGATGTAAAATGAACCTCCCCCCCCCCTTTCTCTAAACAGAGGAGGAATTACTCATGTTTGACCTCCAAAGCCTCGCTACCCTGGCCACAGCCCGTGCACTGGAGCTGGGCTCAGAGGGAAGCAGCAGTGTGAGTTCAGAGCGACAATTCCCAGCCCGCAGGATCCTCAATTTACGTAGGAAGTGCACCTGGACACCTCGCAATGAACCAGTAAGACTATAAAAATACGCCCTTCTTGACGTTTCAAAATAAAAAGTTCACAGAGTTGGAATGATTTTTCATATAAGTAAATATGGAGAACCTAATTGAAGTTGGACTTGAAATGTTTCTTGGTTGCTTTTAATCTAAAAAAAATATATAAACAAAGCAAAACCAGAAAACACTAATTTTGGGTGTTCTTCAGGTGTGCCCAGCCAAAGTCAGCATGGAAACAATGGATGGTCCTGAGCTTGCAATGCGCGTGAAGCTGGCTGAGCTACAACGTCGCTATAAAGAGAAGCAAAAGGAGCTTGCCAAACTTCAGAGGAAGCACGATCATCAGTGAGTATGACACCGTCCTCCTTTCCCTCCTCTGATTTCCAATCAACCACTTCCAAAGTAGAGAAAACAAACATTTTATTCACTTCGAGTTTCAAAATAGATTCATTTTAGTGCTTTGCAACCTTCTGAGTTTAGCTATGTGTAGTATCTCAAAGTTGGGCTGCCTGCGTGTGTGTTTACATCTGCGTGTGCCAGCAGGAAGGAAGAAACACCTCGCAGCCCGGCACGGCGAGGACCGGGGAGGCCGAGGAAGCGGAAACCCACCCTCACCACAGGTCCAGTGTCCTCATCTGAGGGCCAAAGAAAAGTCAAGTGAGTATCAGTTAGCCCATCTCCACTAGCTGGCTGTAGTCCAGGCATGCATGATAAGCCCCTCTGTATCACTGCCATACAGGCGCTGCCTCTCATTGGCATAAGCAGGAAATGGGAGAACCGGTGAACTATTCTAGGAAGTCAATTTGAACCTCTTCTAATCTAATCAACACTGGTGTTAATTGCGTAAAAGTGGTAGTCTGATAATACCGAACATTCATTCACTATATATTTATATATATATATATATATATATATATATATATATATATATATATATTGTTCTCTCAA
>VOQJ01030894.1:35092-47223 GCA_015052665.1 Apistogramma diplotaenia
CGGCCCCCCGTTGGTTAATTTTGGGGGGGAAGGGGGGGGGGAAGGGGGGGGGGGGGTGGCTCACACTTCTGTGCTGTGAGAGTGAAAAAAACTAGTAAAATGGCTACAGATAGGTAATGGTACAGGTTTTGTGAAGTCCCCTGTGGTTAACTGCTAGTTTGAGAAGCATGCTAAACAATGTCTCATCACACGTTCTATTTCCACATTTATTATTTATCCTCCTTCGCAGTCATTTATGCTTCCTTTCATGCCTTCTGATATTTTCTGTGCAGCCAAAGGGACGAGCGGTGAGTCGCCTGCTGGAGAGCTTTGCTGCTGACGAGGGCTTTCAGATGGATGGCAGCAGCTTCTCAGAAGAAGAGGAGCACAGCAGCCATTCACACAAAAACCTTGAAGGTCGGAGATAAAATTAGATTTATTTGTTTTTACTATAATAGTGTTTTAAGAAGCAGTTTGCATTAGTGAGGGTAAAAAAATATTTTTTAACCAAGATACATTGTCTGCTCTTTCTTTATGCAGTTCCCAACTGCGTCCTGACCAAAGAACTGTTAACAGATGGCCTGAAGGTGCTGATTTCCAAGGAGGATGAGCTTTTATATGCTGCCAGGGTCCACACTCTGGAGCTCCCAGACATGTAAGTGAACATGTCACTGTTTTTTTTTTCTTCTTAATACACTGTGATTTTTTTTTTTGGCATGATGGCCTTAATCTAACCCAAGGATCTTTATGAATGTGAAAGTTTAATCTTTTAAATTACATTCTCACACCTTTGCCTAAAATGAAGTAAACCTTTTGTTAAGTGGCATTTCTATTCAGAAGCTGAAGTTTGGCTAATTGAGTAGGCTAATACATCATTTTAAATAAAGCTGCAAACAGCTGTCAGCTGATAGTAAAAAGAGGGATTTTGCATGACAGGAACACAAGTTATCACCTGTAATTTTTACCTCCCATCATGTCTCTCCTGTCTTACATAACAAACTCAGCATTATTCAATACTAAGCTTTGAGTATCAATACCACTGCTCTGGTGCAGGCAGCAAAGAGATGCTATAACAACAGCAGAGTGGGAGTAACATATGACATGGGAGCCAGGCAAGCATAATACAAGCATCTGAAAATAGCTTCATGTTTTTC
This sequence comes from Apistogramma diplotaenia, assembly GCA_015052665.1. Taxonomy (NCBI): domain Eukaryota; kingdom Metazoa; phylum Chordata; class Actinopteri; order Cichliformes; family Cichlidae; genus Apistogramma; species Apistogramma diplotaenia. The sequence goes on from VOQJ01030894.1 coordinate 36,226, forward strand.
TCTCTGCTATGCTTCCCTTTAGCTTTAGTGTTGTTGTTGATGGTGAAAGAGGAAACCGCCCGAGAATCTATTCATTGGAGCAACTGCTACAGGAAGCTGTAAGTTCACCTTGTTGCACTCTTTGTTAAATGAGAGCCACGTCTCATCTTTGGCCACAACAATATATTCTTTCTTTGTACTATTTTCCCTTGCCCTGCAGCCTCTCTTTGGCTCTTTTAGTCATTTCATTTTCCGTCTCTCAACTTCCCCCGTTTTCTCTCAGGGTCATTCAGAGCATCTAAACTTAAGTGAATATGAACAGATGGGCAGGATCTTTAGGTTTATGTGTGTGAGTATTCGTGAATGGCTGTTAAACTAAGCTCTTTGTGTGGGTTGGATAATCCCACCAAAACCAGGATGCATTGATGATTTGGAGATTAAGTGGGACATGATGCGTACATTACATCCCCTTTGCTGCCAAATTAAGAGGTGTTTAAAGGCTCAAATTAATGACCCTGTATACAGTATGTATGAAAGCCTGTTGTGATGCCAAAGTTGAGTTATAGAGCTATTATAATACTGCTATGTTAGTTTAACTGCTCCTATACCTTGGACCGTTCTTTACCAGCTCTGTATTCACAATAGCATCATACTTTTAACTGCAGTGGGAGAGATTTGTTCATGCTGGTCTCCGTGTACCAATAACAACTGGGTCACCCAAAAGCAGAGCTGTTATGCCCACATCTCTTCCAAATGTTTTCATTATTGCCAAACAGGGCACAGGACATTATGTTTGCACAAAATAGATACTCCAAAGATGAGGAGCCCCGAAAAGCAGAGCAGAGTTTAACTGGCACGATTTTCTAAGGAGAAGCTGTTAAGAGGCCACTAATTTCATCTTAGATTGGTTTGTGCTCACAGCTCACAAAAATTTATAAAAAGGACAAAGTGGTGATTTTTTTAAACTAAATGTAACGAAATTACCAAATGGTTATGGGCAAATACTGCATGTGTGCATTTTCACCTTAAGACTCCTGACTTGAGGTGAAAACGTGACCATCCCAAAGGGTAGTACATGCCCATGCTCCAGCACTGGCTCGCTGTTCATGCAGTTGTCTGTGAAATTAAAAATCACGTATTGCTTTTATAAGGGAGTTGTAGGTGAATGAATGGTTTTTTTTTGTTTTTTTTTTGGGGGGGGGGGTCATTTTAGCACATTGGTTAGGTGGTTGCCAGGCAACATTATGATGTTACTGTATCTTACTGTATGTGTAATTCAGCTTTTGTGTATAGAAATGAGACGTTACTGTTGCTGTACACTTTCATAAAGTCTTGTATATCATTTGCACCTGTTGCTAGGTGGCTGCTAGGCAACACGATAGCATCATAATATCTAGAATAGTCTTCAGTGGCCTAAGATGTACTTGTGTGCCAAATTGGGCTGCTTTAACTCTGATTGACTGAAAAAGGGCTTTGGCTTGAGATGTGCTATATAAATACAATTTACTAACTGCAACAATAAGATGACTTTTTTCCCTCCACACAAGTTTAAAGACACAGTTAATCCCGAAATACCTTACTTGTTGTAAAGATGTCTACCTTCTCTTTGATATAATGGAACTAGAATGCATTTGGCCTGGTGGTGTTCAAAGGACTACCAAAGGGTGTGTGAAGTTTGATGGGTTTAGCTTGAACAGTATGCTGTGGCCAAAATATGAAGTCGTCCGAGATTTTTAGTAGCTGCATCTATGCTGTGAATTTGAACATGCTGGGTCACATCCTTCTCGGGTTATAGCCAACCTTTAGGTTTTTGTGGAACAGGTGCAGCAGACGCCAAGGTTATGGCAACGTCTCTTCTTCAAAGCAGGAGCTAATAAATCCACAAACCTCTGTGTGTGCAGATTCATTTTATTTCTATACCAATCAAACAAGGTGCTCAGCTAGCTAATATTGCTGTTCCTTTCACTCAGATGTACACAATACAGGTTCATATGGATTCAAAGAAGGTTATTAAAGTTCTCACTTGTGAAAGGTTCTATGCTTTGTTGTTCTGGTATAACAGGAGAAACTCTCAAACAAGAACACAATGTTGCTTATATCTCCCCCACTCAGTACTCCTCAAACAGATCCTGCCCTAAACATGTCCATTAGTCCACTTTAGCCCACTTTCTACCTCACCACTTACCTCCTCCTCTCATCAGTGTAAGCTTGCTAATATGATCAGTGTAGCAACCCCCCCCCCTTTCTTTCTTTTCTCTTTCTTCTTCCACAAAGCCTTCTCATAGTTCCATTTTCTAACTTTCCTGGCACTTTTATACCAAGTAGTTCTGGCAACACTGCTCTTATCTAAACACTCATCACATAGCAGCTGGTTCTAATTATGCCATACTTCCACTTTGGTGTCTTTAGATTAGTCCAAAAGCCATTCATTTGACTCTGACAGCAATACCCTGATACCCCCACCCCCCACCAACCCCTGACAGACACACACTCACATGCACACACTCACATCCACACCTCATCAGTCAAAGGGTCCCTTGCCATGGCAACAGTAAATGAAAGCAACCTGAAAGAGCCCCCAGTGAGTGGCGGATGCTGGGGCTGCCGGCATTGTTGGAGGGAGGATCTGGCAACCTGCAATCACAAGCCCTCTATTCAGGCCCTCTTTAGTATTACTCAGCAAGTCAGGATTTACTGCATCATGGCTTCCGTTCTTTTCAGCCCTGACTGGCACATTGGCATGAGATAAGTGCCGCTTGGAAACGTGGCACAGTGGCTGCCCAAGCACAATGCTCCATTGCTCTCACACTGTTTGTATGTGTGTGTTAGTGTGTGTATGCAAGCATGTCTGTGTGTGCATTGTGTGGAACCTGTAATGAATCTTAATTATGTTTTGGTCTGACTCCAGGTCCTGGATATACGTCCAGAGTCGGAGGCTGTGCTCACTGAAGGAACCAGAGTGTGCGCTTACTGGAGTGAACGTTCCCGCTGCTTATACCCAGGCTATGTTCGCAGAGGTGAGACAGTTACATACTAAACTGTACAGTACATATACAGTCCCTTTTTATTACAGCTGGTAGTGACTTTTTTTTGCCACTTGCAGGTGGTTCATCTGATGAGGGAAAGCAAGGCGGCGTGATGGTAGAGTTTGATGATGGAGATCGAGGCAAGATTTCACTCCCCAACATTCGCCTCCTGCCTCCAGGATACCAAATTCACTGTGGGTGCCTCCTCTCTGAATTTGACTTTGCATGTTAGGGTGTGTGGCAGGTTAACTGAGAATTTTCTGCTTTTTGGCCTTTAGGTGGGGAGTCATCTCCTGCTCTGTTGGTTCCCAGTGGCTCAACAGCCAAGAGAACTTCCAGTCTGGAGCAGGCCCCTATCAGTGAGAGACCTTCAGACAGACTGAGCACTATCAACACTGTAACCACCACGCAAAGTCTGACTGTTATTAAGAGAAGACCAGGTGAGAGTTAACCCCTGAAATTATGGCCACCTCAAATGTTTCCATGGGCTTGTTTTAACTAATTATTAAAACTTGGAGCTTAAGTTAAGACTTGGTTTAGTAACAACGCAAGTACATGCTCACTTGGAGCACGTCCGTACAAGAGATTAAACTTCTGATTAAAAACTCACTAGGTTTACAAGAAACTGTCGATTGATTAGAATCCACACAGTGTTATCACCACAGGCTAAAGATGGAAAAGCTACCAGCATCACTAAAGGCGGTAAATTTCCTGGCTGGTGAGCTGGTAAAATAAGATAATAGAGTTTTATTTTTCAGAGTTGTATTGTTTTTAAATGCCAAAGGAGTCTAAATTACCCTTTTGGCAGATTATTTTCTCGTGCCAAAACATTCTTGATTTAAACTAGAATTTTAAGCGTTCTTGACAGGAATTCAATATAAAGTCTGCAATGCAATGCAAAACAGCAACCCTGAAAAAATACTTTGTGAAGTGTGAAATGTTCATGTTTGGTTCATGTTTAGAACTACAAGCATTTCAACAATGTATTCTTGTGTTTGTATTTAGTTATTTTTGGTGTCATTTTAGACATTTTCTTGAAAGGTATTTTTTCTCTATGAAAGGTACATCTAATATACAATATGTACAAATATGACACCCGTGTTCTGTACTTTGTGATGTATTGTTAAAACGTGTGTTTCTTTCATTCTAGGGAGACCAAAGGGCTCTGGGAAAAAGCAAAAGCAGCAGCAAATTGAGAACGCCAATAAAAATCCTTCACCCTTCGTGGGTTGGAGCTCATTGGCTAACACCAGAAAGAGAACATCAGATAATCTATTTCAGTTCAACGGGGCACCAAAGAGGACCTTGAAAGGAAAGGAGGACGACCTGTTCTCTTTGACTCATACCCAGCCACAGGCTTCCATCCCAACCAAAGGCCTTTTCAGCAGCAGCTCCTTTGAGGTGGATTCCTTTAGAAGCATTGCAAATGGTTATTCCTCATTCTGCACCCAGTCTACAGGTCCAGGTTCAGGTTTATCTTTGGGTTCCAGAAGTGGGTTGTATGGTGAAAAGCGCAAGCAAGACGAACTGGTTATGCCAAGGGGCAAAAAGTCTGGACAAGAGTTCCTCATTAAGTTAGATCATGAAGGAGTGACGTCCCCCAAGACAAAGAACAGCAAGGCTCTCCTGTTGCGAGGGGGATCTTCCAATGTAAGTGGCTTGCCCAGGACAGAAGCATATTCTCATCCAGTCCTGCTGGTTAAAGACAACAAAAAGGGAGCCTCCAGGGTAGAACTTCTCTTGAAAGGGACCACACCTCAAAGAAAGCCCTCCCCATCTCTGCGTTTGGGGGAATATGGTGACTTGGGCTTCAGCTCTCACAGAGAGTGTCACAGCTCCTACTCTGATTTGGATGATGAAGAGGAAGAAGAGGAGGAAGAGAGGAGGAGGGCTGCACTGGCTGCAGCCTCAGGAGGACTAAGGACAGCTGGTCGCTTCCTTTCTCGTCTTTCTGTCTCTTCCTCTTCCTCCGGTTCTTCAAGCTCCTCCTCTTCAGGCTCTCTTTCAAGTTCCAGCTTGTGTTCCTCTGAAAATGATTCCTCCTACAGCTCAGAGGATGAGGATAGTTCAACACTGATGCTGCAGAGTTGTCTGTCCTCCCACCGGGGGCTCATACAACCATCAGAACCCTCGACATCTTCAAGGCCTCGCCAGCACGCCTTTGTGGCCAAAGCTATGGCTGTTTCCAATTCCAAAGGTGCCCCCGCTAACCAGGTCTCAAACAGCAAGTCCTTGAAGAGGAAAGAATGTGCAGGCTCCATCTCTAAACCAACTAAGGATTTTGTGAAGAAACCCAGGATGCTTCCAGATGAGACAACATTTATTCCAAGGCCCAAGATGTCTGCCTTCCTTGCAGGAAGACAAATGTGGAGGTGGTCAGGAAACCCTACACAGGTGAGAATAGTCTGACAGTCAGTTTAGCTTTTCTCTCGCAATATTAGCTCAATGAGTTTACAGTACTTGTCACTTGAGGTCAACAATCGTCATTATCAAAAGGGATTGGTCAAAGTGTCTGGTTTTTCACAGAGGCGAGGACTTAAGGGCAAAGCCAGGAAGCTTTTCTATAAGGCCATTGTGCGAGGCAGAGAAACAGTGAAAGTGGGAGATTGTGCTGTGTTCCTCTCAGCTGGACGCCCGAACCTCCCATATGTGGGTCAAATTGAGAACTTCTGGGAATCATGGACTTCTAGAATGGTAGTGAAAGTCAAATGGTTCTACCACCCTGAAGAGACAAAGCTAGGCAAAAGGCATCGAGATGGCAAGGTAAGTTGTGATGGTATCGGGTATACAAGGCCCCCTTCCTAATTTTGTCTTTTTTGTATATTTCTCTCACCTAAGTGTTTCCAATCATCACACAAGTGTTAATTTTAGACAAAGATTACCAAAGTAAATATAAAATGCAGTTTTTAAATGATGATTTCACTTAAGTGAAAAAAAGCTATCCAAACCTTCCTGTCCTACATGAAAGAGTAATAATAAATGCCCATGCCACCTTAGGCAGCATGAACTACAATCAAGCTTTAGTTACAACTGGCAACAAGTCTTTCACATCGCCGTGGAGGGATGTGAGAATTCGCTCTTATTTGCGGAAGTGTTCTAATTCAGCCACATTGAGACGCTTTGGCCTGATTAAGGATTTGAGTCTGGGCTTTGACTCTTCTTTGACTAGGCTACTCCAAAACCTTAAATTAGTTTTATTTATTTTTTTGAGCAGAGGTTGAATTGCTGGTGTGTTTCAGATCATTGTCCTACTGCATAAGCAAGTAAGCTTGAGCTTCAGGGCATGAACTGATTGCTGGAGATTCTCCTTCTGGATTTTCTGGTAGAGAACAGAATTCATGGTTCCATCAATTATGGGAAGGTTTACTAACTGGATGCAAAACATCCAAAATGTTCAGCTTTTGTCTCATCAGTCCACAGAATATTTTCCCAAAAGTCTCAGGGATTATCAAGATGTTTGTTTTGTTTTTTTGGCAAATGTGAGACAAGCCTTTGTGTTCTTTTTGGTCAACAGTGGTTTTCACCTTGGAACTCTCCCATTTTTCTTCTTGTTCATGAATACTGACCTTAACTCAAGCACGTGAAGCCTGAGGTTCTTTGGATGTTATTCTGTGTTCTTTCGTGACCTATTGGATAGCTTTATTCCCCTTAAAATAAAAAATTAATCATCATTTTAAAAAAAATGCATTTTGCATTTGCTCAGGTTGTCTTTGTGTAATAAAATTGGTTTGATCTGAAACATTTAAATGTCAGAAATTTGCAGAAAAAAAATCAGGAAGGAGGGGTATGGTTTTCTATATTTGTAACTTTTCAAATGAAATTATTCACTCTTTGCTGCTTTTTGCTTTGTCTCTAACAACCCTCCTTTATTCCTTTCCAGCATGCCCTTTATCAGTCGTGCCACGAGGATGAGAATGATGTCCAGACAATCTCTCACAAGTGCCAGGTGGTGAGCAGGGAGGAGTATGAGTGTCTGACTCACAATCAGAAGCCGAACAGTACCTCCCCAGATCTGTACTACCTGGCTGGGACGTACGACCCAACCACTGGTCAGTTGGTCACTGCTGAAGGCGTTTCCATCATATGCTGATCCTCCGTGGGGACACATTACTGAAGATTTTTTTCAGAGCAAGAATATAAGGTCATGATTTCACCTATGCGACCACTCAGTCTTGCAGAATGGCAAATGCTTCTTGGGTTTGCCTCGAGGACCCATGGAGAAGATGCCAGCACCAAAGCAGGACTGACTGAGATTACACACTGGAGTCTGTTGGTGTCTAACATTTGAGAAGTGAGGGCACGAGCATAGCTGGTTGATCCAGTCGTTAAGAATAGCAGAAAGTCTGTGTCTTTCTGGACATAACAAAATTCAGTAAATTCAGTGGCGTTTCAACCACAACTGCTTTTAGAAACTCATGCTTCCAGCTCCTATCAAAAGGAGAGCTGAGATTGCAGTTGACTGTACAAAGTAACTTTAGGCTCAAGAGTCATTGTGGACCAATTCTTTAAAGGTAGCCTTACCTGAGTGAATGGAAGCAAAAGTGAGGCCCGGGTTCGCCTAAGCCTCTTCATTCCAGGGAAGTTGAAAACGTGTAAAAGGATGTAAAGTTGATGTCTGTAAATATTTTGAATTGTTCCTAATGAAGCCATACACTTCAGTACCTCTCACCTGTCTTAACTGTTCAGGTGTACATTGTACAGTTCAATTATTGTATTGTTGTCTGTTGTCTATATGTACATAAAAGCTATTTTATATAGGAGTTTATTATGTATATATGAAATGTACCTTTCCATGTTTGCAATTGATTTATTTTTATATGGGTGTAGAAAACATTACATTGTGTTTTTTTTATTTGTTTGTTTGGGGTTTTTTTGTTTGTTTTTTGTTTTTTGCTTCGGGAAGTCGAGATTGAAGACGTTAGTGTTGCACTGCATATACCCTGCTGAGAGAGTGAAACAGACAGAGCACAGGCAAAGAAGGATTTAGTCTACAACAGGACAAGACTCACTTTCTAAGAGAAAGGTGTCATTCTGTTAAAAAAAAAAAATAGGTCAAGTGGCTTTTTGCATAACTGTCTGTTACTTCACATTTATGTTTGGCTATTTTTAAAAAAAACAAACACCTTTTTTTTATTTATTTATCTCTCAGATGGTCATCATCACAAGGCAGATCCGACTGGACTGCAGCCACGGGTCGAAAGTGATTTAAGATCAGTAATATGAGTGTACCGTTATGGCACAATATTTGTGTGTGATGAGTGTCCTGACAATATAATCGTGTACACACAAATAAATGTAAAACAATACTGGATCTTTTAATGAAAATGTGTTAAATGTGCAATGCACCCATCAGTGCATAGTTTAGCATAATATAATATGGCCTACAAAATACCAAAGTGTCTTTAATATCTTAATTTCTTTTATTTAAAATTTTAAGCACCTGTACTGAACACAGAAATCACTGGTAACTTATAAAATAATTGTCCTCCACTATGTGCAAATTTACTGGCTTTGCATTGTGACAATGGCTTCTTGCACATGTACCTGTAGTTTTGGTTAGTGCATCTATATATGTACTAAAATGCCACCTGGAGGTGGCACTATGAAGGTCAAGGTACTGATAGGCAAAGATGAGTACTGACAGTTTGTTGAAATAAGTCCATTTTTAGTTCCACTAGCCATCTGTGTCTATTTTGTACAGCACACATACATACTCGATGCTAACTGTGAAGGACAATCAGATTCACAAAGCAATGGACATAGAGCAGGTTTACTCGATCTGGAAATTACTTACGTTTATTTAATTTGTGCCAAGTACATTTTCTCTATTTTTTGTCTTGTTTGATATGCAATCCTGAGTATTTTTTTGCTCACAAAGTTTTATTTTGTTTGCCAACATTTTATTTATTGTCAATGTTGCTGTTCATGCCAAGAGCGCTTTATGAGAATGTGACATTGTTTTTCTTGGTGTGATGTCGCATTTGCATTTCTTAAAATACAACTGGTCTTATAGAGGCCATCTAGTGAAGAAAAAAACAAAACAAATAAAAATAAAGTAACACTGGATTCTTCTCATCCAAAAACCTTTGAATTAATTCTGTTATTTTGACTTTGTCCCATTTATTTGAATGTGCCTGCCATTTCCTATCACCACACACTATATGGACACAAATATGTGGTCACACCTCTTAACCTTTGAATTCAGCTGTTTTTTAAATCAAAAATCAAGCATGCAGTGTGCTTTTACAAACATTCGTGATAGAATTCAAGCATCATAGGATGCTACTGTTGCAACAAATGAGTTTGTGCAAGTTTGTGGTATTATTGCAAAGTGGAAGCATTTAAGAACCACAGCAACTTAGCCACAAATGTCCAAACTTCCTCTGACACCAACATCAGCACAAAATCTGCACCCAGAACTACATGGTAGTAATACTACTGTGGCTTTCCATGGCCGAGCAGCTCCTGTCGGTGTACCGCATAGTAAATACATAGTAAATCTAATTCTTTTCCATTCTTTAAACATAAATTAAAAAAAAAGAGTTGGAAAACTGCACTTTTAGTGTGGCAGAGTCAGGATTTGAAAGCTATTTATTTCACCATCTGTCATAAAAAGAAAATTGAAATTGAAACGCTTGTTTAAACCTAAAAAATTATGGTGCTATTTATCAGGCAAATAAACTAAATTCACATTTTTAGACCACTGGACTTCTCCGAGAAGAAGGAAATCAATCAAGCATAACATTCAACCACTAAAACAATTTTGCGATCAGGAATGCAAATAAATTACTGTAATTCGGCATCTTAATCAAAAATAATGTGCTTTCACATTTTTCAGGTTTTTTTAAACACGTTAAATTTGAATAGTAACAAATAACAGTGATTATATTTTAGAATTTAAATATAATTTTGATAACAGATTTGGCATGCTGGTGTGTTAACCATTATAGGAAAAATAAACGTCATTTTGGCAATTACCAATACTATTAATTTAGGGCAGAAACCTTACAATGTTAATAAACTCATTAAGTACATCAGTGATCTCCTCGAATTCCTAAGACAGATTAATTAATGTCTTTTGAAAGCAAGAAATACATTTATTATATTCCAAATGGGCACAACATTGAAACAAAACAATGGTTTACCAAACCAACAAATACAGATGTACAGCATTCAGATGTACAGAAAACACACATTTTTAAGGCAAATAAACCACTGCAGGCAAAGCCCAGTGCACTCTGTGTCATTTGAATTAATAAAATGTAATCTTTAACACGAGCCCATGCTTGCACTGCCCTTTCTGCTGCTGGTTACCCTGTTTAGTTTTAACTTAACTCACATGACTTATTTTTCCCTGATGTACCTACTAACAAAAATATCTCCCAGCCTCCTCCACTTCTAGGTGGTGACGGCACCTCTCGTCATGTTGCATGTTATGTATATCACATACACCATTTACATGTCTGTGCTCGCTCTGTTCTTTATACCCCTCAGGGAGGTTTTACGTGCTCCCCTAAGAATTCTGAGGCTACTTGGATTCATTTGCAGAGCACCATCAAGCACAAAGCCCCCTTTTCTGCCAAATTCTTTTATTTGTTCCGATAAATCCTTTGATGTAAGTGTCTCTGGCTGAACTAAGTTTATGTGAGCTTTGTGTTCCTTAGTAAATAGAGACAGATCTGTCACAGCATCAAATAAAGCCTAGTGGGTTTAGCTGCCAAGCTCTGTAAATATGATGTTGACTGATTCAGAGATAGATGTGAATTTGAATTTCTGTGATTTAAGATAGAGTATATTTGTCTATTTTTCTTTTAAAAATGAATCTGTTCTTTGACAGTGCGTGTGGTGGGGGTAGTAGACAAACATATGATCACCCCCCCCCCCTAAAAAAAAAAAAAAAAAAAAAAAAAAAAAAAAAAAAAAAAAAAAAAAAAAAAAAAAAAACAAAAAAATTTTTTAAAGAAAAAAAAAAAGAAAACAAAAGTTTAAAAAA
>VOQJ01030894.1:53448-77877 GCA_015052665.1 Apistogramma diplotaenia
CAGTCTTCCCTCATACCTACTGTCCCATCTTTGTTTGCAGCATTCATATGGTGCAGCAGCTTGTCATCAACATGGATATTTGTGCAGAGAGGTGATGACTAGGCAGCCAGTACAGCGCTGGGGGGAAACGCAGAAGAAACTGGACTTATAACTGGGATGCAGGTGGTCAAAACAACTGTTATCCTCCTCCACATTCACCACAGACTTCTCAGGGTGATGATGACACATGAGTGCAGCAGTTTAAGCTGCTACACACACACACACACACACACACACGCCCTTTTTCTTCCACCTAGTCTACTTCCATTATAGCCTCAACTACGATGAAAAGGGATATCAGTGTGTATAATAGCACAAGTGGCGAGTGAGCATATTAAAGCGAAAGACTTAGAGAGAAACAGAACATGCCCGTGTGTATGTATAAAAATGCCTGTCATAGCAGGATATAAAAGAATTCTGCCCAGCTGCCAGGCCTCCAGCACCGGTTGCCAGAGCCCTTAAACACATCCATGTCCTTCACTGGATGGCTCTGCTCTCCTCTCCTCCTCGTTTATATCTAGCACTTTAAAAATATACAATCTGCTTAGATACTACGTGCTCATAAGCTCCATGACTGGCACTTGGACATCTTATCAACATGAGTTGGAGCCCCTGGGCAACTAAGCCAGGCTTTGATCAGACATTTTGGAGACATCGCTCATTTTCTTCAAACAAATCCAGTGGGGTTGGTGAGCTAAATTCGAAACAAACTCAAAGCACTAAATGCACCTTGTGACGGAGGAAACAGAGACGTATCCATATACGGTCTGTTTAATAAAGCGCCAAAAAAAAAAAAAAACAATCATTAAGCATGTGTGAGTGAGGAAGGAAATCAGAAAGAAAATGTGTCAAAGAACAAAAAAAGGCAAAAAGAAATTCTGTCAGGAGGAGGAGAGAGAAGAGCACAGCGTGCACGGGCCGCACTATGAGATCAGCTGACAAACATCTCTCCAACCCTGGCAGGGGCAAATCAGCATCTATCACCTGAATGGCCCGAGGTAGTTGTTATGTATAGAGACCCAATTTCATCTTATAGTTTTTTTTCTTGAATCTTAGCCGTGCTACCTGTCAGTGGGAGAGACACAGAAAGTGGGTGAATGAAAGAGGACGACAGAGAAGTCGGGCTCAGGGTCCACGGCTGAACGGCAGGAGAGAAAGTGAAAGAAAAAGAGAAAGAGAAAGATGTGGACAAGAAGGAAAATGAAACCTAAATGGACCAATTCAGCTGGCGGAGCCACACAGAGAATTCACCTGAGGGTAGTCTCATGCCCTGTTTGTGTCTCCATGGAGACAGCCCTCCTGAGTGTGTGTGTGTGCTTCTGTACAGACTGACAGTAGTTCAGTAAGATAGTCTCACTATTGATTTCCACACAATTTCCTCATCAAAATCAGTGGAAAAAAAAAAGAGAGGCTGTCTTAAAGCCTGACCTCTGCTGCTCACGGAAATGAGTTTGATGAACGCAGAGAGCTGCTGTGCATTTGCTTTACTGTTCAGATTAATTTCTTTGCATTTTTGTTTGCATTCATTCTGTATGGAGGTGGACAGGTTACTGAGTTCTGAACCCCATCTCTGATCAAATAAACAGTGGTGAAATGTACCAATGTACACTGACTAATGTAATACAGTAGCATGAGGTACTTTGCTTGAATCTTTTCCAGTTTTCACTTCTACAAAATATTAACTTATTTACATTAGCCTGAAGTCTTTAGCTATAAAGTACTTTATTAATGACGATTTTTGCACATTAAATGTATGATGAACTCATATTAAAAAGTTACATTCATGTATATGTCCAACTTAAATATGTAGTCATGATAACAAAGTACATCCTCTTTAAATGTCAGAGCATAATAAAAACAGTCTGGTCCACAGCAAAGCTTAAAATGAGATGAAAACAATATCAAATGAACTATAAAACATGGCGCATTACAGTGCGTCATAACACAATGTCAAGACGAAAAGACAGCAAAAATCTAAAAGAAGTAATTCTTGCTGCCCATCAGTCCTGGATGGGTTATGAGGCCGTTTCCAAACAATGTGAAGTGCATCATTCTTCAGTGGGAAAAATTATTCACAAGTGAAATATATATATATTTTTTTTTTCTCTCTCTGTTTCTTTTACCTGCACCAGGTACAACAGAAATCATTGAATCCCACCAGAAGGAGGCAGTAATTTACCTTCAAGCCGTTTGCCAAACAGCAATAAACAACAACAATAGAAGTGCCACTAACTACAAGGGGTCAAAGCATGTGAGTTTCTCTCTTATAAAAGCATGTGACAAGTCTGCCATAACTATGCAGAGTCATTCGAGAGTGCTTCACTGCAGAGAGGGTTTCTGAAGAACAGTGAAAGAGTTCAGAGTGAATTTCAAATTGTTTTCTTGCTCACAAAAACTTCCCTATGCAAGATTTTTACTTGTAACAGAGTACTTTTACTCTTTTACTCTGGTGTTATTGTTTTTTACTGAACTCAAGGACATAAAAAGACAAAAACAAAAAAAACTGCATTTTCTGTAGCCTGGGAAACCTACAGCTTTGAATACAAGCAGGCTAAACACTTAACCTCTTACAGTCTGGTGCCTTATGATTTAAATCCTTATAGTATGTGCCATATCCATTTCTTCTACACAGTTAAAAGCTCTGAGGCAGTCTTAAAGCAGTGGACAAAAACTCCACAAAAACCTTTCAGCAAATTTCAATTTCGCTGAGAGGGAACTAGACTCCTGCACCTCCTCTAGGCTCTGTTTTCAGGCCTTGGAGAGCCTAGCCCGTTGGGAGACTTCGGCCAATCACGTGATCCTTTAAGAGCATATCGAGTGTACTGAATAATGAGCAAAATAAATAAATTAAAAATCCAGTAAGCAGAACATTGTAACTTGGAAAAGTGGAATGTGAATCCAGGTGGAGGTTCTGTCAATCCCTCTTCAAACTGTGCCCTTTATTTTTCTGCCAACTGCAGCTTTTACTGCAAAGCTTTCTTTGTCATCCCCACCCAGCTTTACGCCATTTGCCATTACCATATGAACCAGATCAGAGGTTCAATATGGCCTTTATCTTGGGTCTGTTGGCCAGTGTCAGCTTACAGGCCCCACTCTGTACACGCCGCACATTATGGAAGTTTTAATAGGTGATCAGTGCAGCTGTTGCCTGCACAGCGTTGATTTACTGTGGCTAAGAGAGGGCTTAATGACTATAGAGGCAGACAGCTCTTAACCCTTTGATGTGCAGTGGATAATGTAGCTGGATCAGGTAGCCCCCCCTGGGAAAGATGCATGTACACTCATGCGCTGACATAAGAATACACTAGCTGAAAAGGCATTTGGAATATAATTACACTGTCTAAAAGCTCCCTAATAAGAGACTGCTAACCTCTTACTCTTTGTAGCTCACTGCTGTTGAAAACTTAAAACACATGGGTTTGACTTGTGCTACCAGTCTAGGCATGATCCGTACTCTATTAATGCAGAAGCGCACACAAAAAAAAAACAAAAAAAAACAGAAATCCACATGCAGTTTCAGGGCTTGCTTACAGGTGGTCCAAGCTCATGGAAATACAAGCTTACTCAGCCCACACAGCCCCAGCAGAGAGCAGTTGAAGGACTTACGCAGAAGCTCGCGCTATTCAGAGCATGCAACATCCATCTCTGGGGTCAAACGGCACAAATTCTGTTTACACCTCTAAGACACCAATATCCTCTCTTTTATAGTGTTTAATATCGCAGCTGGATAAACAACAGGGACTGGGCTTGTCAAACAGTCATGAGATAGATTAAACATCTGGTGACTTATAGCCGAGAGCCTTAAGTGTTTTCAGTTCTGTGAGAATTAACTTAAACCTGCGATACTTTGAGGTAAATGCAAATATCACGAGCAGGTATTGTTTTTAATTGCAATCATAGTCTTTAGGTTAGTATGCAAACTAAGGATGTTCCCATTTGGTGTTTTTTTTTATGGCTTTTTTCCTCCAGCCCACAGATCCCAGACCTGCTCATAGAGAATCCAAACAATGTAATATTTCTCCACAAGCTACGACTTCCAATAAAACCAAAAGGGCCCGGTTCAAAACGTCACCCTGATTATTGTGTGATGACTAAAAATGCTGAAACAGATGTGACAGGATCTGCTGGAGAGAAATTGTGTCACCATGTTGGAATTGATGGACTTGTTGGGATTATAAAAATTGTCAACGTGCGGTTTTACAGAGGGGAACGTCTTCCCTTATTAGCGATCCCAGAAAAGTACAAATTCTGGCTAAAAGGGAAAGAACACACACAGCAATAGTTTAAGATTCATAAAATTAGGGACTAAACGAGCCATAAATAGTGCTGAAAGTTGCAGTGACTGGAGCTACAGGAGGTTGGCAAGAACTTGAGGGAATAGCAACGGCATTGGGAACAAAGACTTGTGACTGCGTCACTGGGGAGACTTAACTTTCCACACACCTTCTCACATGCTGAAGCCCTGACATCACACGTGCAAAACTACATTTTTGTGAACTTAAATTGAAAACAACTACTATAACGATACAATAAAAATAAACCTACAAAGTTATTTCATAGCTTTTTGTGACATTTGATCAAATATTTGTTAAATTTAAAAAAAAAACTGAACACATGGCACTGAACGCCACTTTCTTGCAGCATTTGGCTTGTAGGAATAGAGATCTCTGAATTTTGCATCAGATCAGAGGTTGCACTGAGGCAAAATTGTTGCAGATCGGTTGTTATTATACTGGGGGGAAAAAATCTGCTTCTGGGTTCAGAAAAGAAACGGTTTCAATTTTGCCTTCATGCCACACTTTTCTCAAAACATGCCCCCAAAACACTCGTGAAAATGCTCTACTTCTACTCTATACTTTACATCATGTTTTGAAGCCTGAGAGGGAGAATTTGAGACCATGGCCCTGCACTCCAAAGCGAGTTCAGCATACCCAGGCTATCGTTTCATTATCTGGATTCGCTTATCCTATCATGTGCAATCGGGTTAAGCTGTCACACGAAGCTGGCTGTCGGTGCACTAAGTTAACCGAGGGTTTCCCCTACGTGGCGTTCGCAGCAATGACCGATCACAAACACGGGTAAGTCTACAGGCAGCAGAGCATTTGATTATCTAAAAACTATAATATTAGAAAAGTATGATGCAGAATGAAAACGACACAGTTGCTGGTAAATTAGTGGTGAGAGAGGAAAGGCCAACATGTGTGTGTGTGTGTGTGTGTGTGTGTGTGCGCACTTTAAATGTTTTTGGGTCAGTAAGACTGGAAAGGAGCTACTATATTCATAAAAATGAATATTGCAGCTTTTGCCTATTTGAAGGCGGGAAGTAAAGTGTACCAATATCACAACTGTATCATTAAGACGTGAGAATATGAAGGATTATTATCGGATTATAATCACATATAAGCTTGCAAACAAGTGCAAACAGGGGTTTTGTTTAAGGATCAGATAGTAGTGCTTATAGAACAATAAAGTTGTTAAAAATTCAATTCTTTTATTGTATCTAAAAATCTATATATTTTTATTGATGCTCATCACAAAGACATTGGATGCTATTGAAACCCTTATATAGTATAGAAAACCCAGGGTTAATAAGGATAAGCCTAAAACATGACGTGAAGGGGAATGTTTTCTTAGTATTATTTCCTAATTTACGTGATTGTGTGCTGCTGCCTCAGTTAGATACACGTGCGCCGTCACACAAACTAGCATGTTCAAACACAAACATGTCTAAACAGCATCGCCGTAACAAGTGCCAACCTACTGTTCTGAACCACAACATAAGCCTTCAGCCATTAACCCATCTAGGAATGATAGTTAAATTGTCCACTAGCTGTCAGAGGCAAGCCAGGATGTAATCAAAAACAGACGGAATAATCAACAAAAATGCTTTCTATTCCGGTAAGGATGTCTCCCAAAAGCACATGAATTACACTGAAGCAGGCTTTGGGGCTGTGAATGATGTTGGGTTACCAGCAGCAGCCAAGTCACTGTCTCCCAATGCCAAGTGAGAGGATGCCAGGCACTTCCTGCTGTAAACAATCTACCCACAGACTGAGAAAGAGGGGAGGAAACCTCTGAATGAGAAACAACAGGAGACACAGAGAAGACCCAGTTGCTCAATGAAAATTTCTCCAGTGAACAAATGTGCTCAATTTGTCAGACAAGCTACGGAAGTCTGTTTGAGGGGGGGAATGTGTGTGTTTGTGTGTGTGTGTGTGTGTGTCTGCTAGGACAAATGGCATCACTCTGCGTAGATGAACACATAGCAAGTGCTCAGGGCTTATGGAGACAGACGTTGGATATACAGCTTGGCTGAGTTCACGCTACATAATAAGGCCTCTCTCTCCTTTCTTTATCGCCCTCTCTCCTCCCACGTTGTCACATCTATTCCCACTGCTGACCTAAACCGCTGCCTTTGAGCCAGTTTCGCTGGCTACTAGCGCAGTACTCACCTCACATCACCGTGACCGGCCATCGCGGCATTTCGTTTAATCCCGATCTGTAATTCTTATGCACAAGATGAAAATTCTGTTTTCCTTAACATGCCACTGGAGATATTCTCACTCCCTAACAATCCCACTAACACATTTGCTGGGAAGCTAAAAGAAGCCTCCCCTGACCCTCTTAACACTGGACTAATGAAAGCTTTTGAATCTGCACAGGACAGACATAACGCATGGATTTTATCGCCAACTCAAGCTTTTCACTCGTGTATAAATCCTTCTCGTTTACAGTCTATGCATGCGAGAATGCAGTAAAAAGCGAGTGGAAAAATGACAAGCACAATGTATGCCTGGCTCTTGTGAAAGGCAGAGCTTGTTTATAAACCTTTGAGAGAACAGACCAGCATGTGGGGACGCTGAAACATATGTGTTTGCACATAAATTACAGCGTATGCATGAGCATGCATATGCAGGCATAAACAAAAAAAAACCACACACACACACAAGTAAAATGAGCAGCACTCACTATGCATGCAAGCTCACATCCACCTAGACTTTGGCTCACACACACACACGCAAACATGTTTTCACAGACTGACACGCATACCTGCCTTTCTAATTCACACAATCATTCACTTTCTATGAAAGACACATTGAATTGTCAGAATGGCAGCAGCTGTGGCCTCATATTAGACCTGATGTCAAAGCCAGTGAGCCAAGGATAACATTAACATGAGCGCACTCCTGTCCCTTAAAGCGCGCCCAGCCTGCGTCACAGCCAGAGCCAAGTCTGCGCACAGCTGAACAAAGTCCAATAGTTTAATTAATCAGAAACTTCTTTTATTGTTTACCTATTCACAGGCTGTTCTGGCTGAGAGAAGAGCCATCTTTGTCAATAATGTAACGCACTGACAGGAAAGTAAGCTCAAATTACGTTTTATCACCTTCTCTTGCAGCTAGGCCGCTTGTCTGTCTTTAGGCTAGTACTTTGAGATTTGCAGTGAGGGTGTAAAGGCTGGGGTGCATGTGCAAGTTTTCTCAACAAACGTGGAATTGCATAGGTGCAAAAGACTGAAAATTTATACAGCTGCTCATATTTAATGCAGGCAGTTCCAATTGCATCGATCGAGGATCAGAACCTATGAACAGTGGGCAGGATTATGAGCGAGAAGACAACGACGGGGCTGGGTTGGGCTGGGCAAACACAGTAGGGTGAGCCGTAACGGCCTTTGGGAGGATCTTCCTGTAGATGAATGAATGGATTAATGGGGTCAGCGAGTGCCAAGCTGCTGAGAAAGAAGAATCCCAGCCAAGGCAGCCATTTTACATTTTACTTTTACTGCATGTGTCACGGACCATTTTCCACTGCTGAAGGCCATATCTGAATGCTTGTAAATAGGAGATAAAAAGTTACAGAGTTATTATTTTAGGTTATAGTGGTTAACTGATAGATATTGATAAAAAAAAAATCAATATCTATCAGGTAAGGAACTAACTCAGATGCACTGGTGAATGCACCCTTCTCATGATTCAAAGTATATTTTTTCTGATAATTTTAAACATTTGGGATATAACCTGCCTTAGAAACCTTGACTCGGAGCACTTCACAGTGCAAACTAAACAGGGAGAGTTCTGGCCCTTTAAATGGAGCTCTGAGTGCTTGGCAGGCTAATAGATGCAGTCTTAAGGTGCTAATGGATGGCAACCTGAAAAATGGTCTTATCTGAAAAGGTCCAGGACAGTTATAAATTAAATAATCATGCTGGCCGCATTAATCCATGTTCATGCCCCAGGGGCAGACCTCAGCTCCTCATTTGATGCGTGTGAGCGCATATATGTATGTGTGTGCGCGTATACATTTGTAGGTGTTTGCACTAACCAGCCGCTTTCATTCATCCTCTCGTTTGATTAATATTTCTTTCTCACTAGCGTTTAACCCCAAATTCTACCAAGTGATATGGTACAGGGTAAGAAGGTATTTATGTCTGTTATTTGGCACGTCCACCACACTGTCCCAATTTAAATGATGTACAGTTATTGCTCATAAGTTTCCTTGAATATCAGGCAACCAAGACTTGCCAGGGGATGGGGGCAACTGAAGGACATGAGACAGACTATCCTCATTAGTTAAACATTATTCCTATCATCAGAGACTCATGGCACATCACTGACCATATTGCTTCATCACATGCTGCTTTTCTGTATTTTTGTGCGCAAGCGGAAACAAGAGTGGACAGCTTAAAAACCTCAGTTCATCGCTTCTTATACCTAAAATCAATTTGAGGCACTTTGCCACAGATTAATTCAGCTTTTGCTTTGTGTTCAACCAGCCAAGCGACTCAATTCTATTTCACAGTATAACCAAGTGAGCACAAGAATCCAAATTTGGAACTAGGCGTAACAACAATCTCTGGCCAACACTGCCATCTACTGGGCACCAATCAAAAGAACCACCAAACGATGTTTAAAAAGCGTATTTTTCAAACTATTTTTCAGCATCAAAATTGCAAAGTTGCCCGAAAGCTGCAGATTTTTTTTTACCATGTGATATCACTGAGAGTCAAATTGTTAAAAGACTTTTTCCCAGTTGCCAGACTGAATTTATTTTGTATTTATTGACATTTAAATGATCAGAACAATGCAGATTAATATTAATAAACTGATTATGATTTTATGAGCTTTGATCATTTTCAGTTTTTAAGCTTTCAGGAAGCCCGAAGATTTTAAATATACAGTTTTCATTAGAACTTTTAATCATAAAAAAAACAATAATACACTAGAAGTACAGATCTACAATGTAATACAATAAATTGTAATTATTTTCAAAAAGTACAATACAACACATATACCAAAAATCAGCGAAATACACACGAGAGATTACACTGAGGTGTTAAATTATAGAAAAATGAATAATAAAGA
Organism: Apistogramma diplotaenia; assembly: GCA_015052665.1. Lineage (NCBI taxonomy): Eukaryota > Metazoa > Chordata > Actinopteri > Cichliformes > Cichlidae > Apistogramma > Apistogramma diplotaenia. The sequence continues at coordinate 62,850 of VOQJ01030894.1, forward strand.
AATGTTAATTTAACATTTACTCAAGTGATGTAATGTTGTGTAAGTGAGATTTTCCAAAGTTAGTGCATGGTCCTTCAAAATAAATAAAGTCTGCTTTGCATGAGCTAATATTTAATTGTAAACAGCTATGCAACGCATGAGACAATGTTCCCAGTGACCACAGGGTGAAAAGACTTGAAACATTATGTGTAGTAAATGAATACCAATCAACATAATATAATGACCACTGACCAGTGAACTGAATAGTACCGATTATCTCTTCATCATGGTACTTTGACATGTAGCACCTACCTAAGCATTGCAGCAGACCATGTACACCCTTTCAGGGAAATGGTATTCCCGGATTGCTATGGGCTCTTTCAGCAGGATAACGCTCCCTGCCACAAAGCAAAAATGGTTCAGCAATGGTTTGAGGAGCACGACGAGTTTGAGGTTTTGAATTGGCCTCCAAATTCCCCAGATCTCAGTCCAATTGAACATCTGTGGGATGTGATGGACACTGACAGCAGTTAAAGGATCTGCTGCTGACAGTGGAGTCTATGCCTTGATGTATCAGGGCTGTTTCGGCAGCAAAAGGGGAACCAACACAATATTAGGCAGGTGGTAATAATGTTACGCCTGATCAGCTTGTGTGTGTGTGTGAATAATGGGATGGACTGAGTGTGAATGTGTGACTGCACAGTTCAAGGCAAGCCAGAGCAGAGCGATCACATCCTGAATCCAGACAACTGAGAGTTTATTTTATTTTTTATGTTTTTGGCCTTTTTATTAAATAAAGTGACAGTAAAGAGAAGACAGGAAAGTAGAGAGAAAGAAGATTAAAATGCATGCGAGCTAATCTGGCGCCCGGCATATTTTTTTTTTTAAGGGAAGACTTTTCCAGTGAAGGCATATCCTACATTTGCATTATTTCTAATAGCCAGGGGGGCAAAAATGAGTACAGTTATTTTATGGGTCTTTCCTCAGTAAATTATGATCCAGACTAATGTCAAACACGGACATTTAGGTGGGCTTTTACTTTGGGGCAGACGTATCTTTTGATTGACAAGTCATGACCATGTGCGCATATGTGAAGCCCACTAATGTGCGCTCACATTTGTGGATGTAAATAAAATGTGGTTAAATAAGCTACATAATGTTACATTTTAAATACATTTTAATTTGTTTTATGAGGGCCTATGAGGGGCTTGATTGAGAAGGTTAGGCTGTTTTTGCAGTTGCTTCACTCCCATCAATAGGAGGCACTGTGAGATAGTGTTTGCCTCCAGCTTGTGCATTCAAGAAATGGCTTTTCCTGAGTCACCCATGCTCATCACTTCAACTTTTGAAAAACCGAGATGGCAATGGCATGAATGAGTGAATTCTGGCCCGCTTTTCTCTCCAATATTGCTTCAGTTCATTGAGGTTTGTGTGTATTCTTTATGCACAGTTATCTTAAGGTCCCACCACAGCATTTCAATCAGATTGAAGTCTGGACTTTGACTTGACCATTACAACACCTTGATTCTTTCCTTTTTCAGTCATTTCATTGTCAATTTACTGCTGTGTTTGGGATCATCGTCCTGTCACATGCCTTAACCTCAGCCAGGTTTTAGTTGTCGTAAAGATGGCCCCACATTTGACTCTAGAAAACTTTGGTAGACAGAGGAGTTCACTGTCAGCTCAGTGACTGTAAAGTGCCCAGGTGAGGTGAGGTCCTGTGATTTTGAAACAAGCCTAACTCATCACCCCTCCACCACCGTGCTTGACAGTTGGCGTGAGGTGTTTGTGCTGATATGCTGATATGTTTTTGCAAAAACCAAACAGAGCATATCATTAAGGCCAAACATTTCCACAAATACTCTATACAGCTCCACTTTTCTTACCCATCCAAAGGACATTGTCCCAGAGGTCTTGTGGTTTGTTCAGATGCAGCTTTGCAAGTCTAAGCTGTAGAGAGATGAGGCTATCTCCTGGTGGCCCCAACAAATAAGTCATTTCTTTCTAATTATACTCTCATGAATGTTATTATCTAACATGCTAACCGAGACCTATAGTGTCTGAGCATGCTCTGACCTCGGGGTGTATTTGCTAGGCATCGACTCCTGGGAACATTGTGGTATTGTGTTAATATACACTGAATGCTCCAGATCAGCAAACTGCCAGAACCTCTCCTTTTATAGAGATGTTCACATTAGCTGAGGTTAGTCAGTCAGTTAGTCAAGTATGTTTGATTAGCAGCAATTCGCTGACACTAATTCCTATGGAAGCAGTAAAGGTTATTTAATTTTGACAGCAATGTATAAATTCCTATGCAAATGTTGTTATTTAAAAGGACTGTAAACCTACAAGTATTGAGGACTCTTCATAGATTCTATATGTTTCCCCCCCAAAAAAAACCAAAAAAAAAACAGCTACACTGAGTGAAAAGGTAGGTGTGACAGCGAGGGAGAAAATGCTTTAAAATTATTTAAATATGAATAATATACACATTTTCATACTCAGCTTCCTGGAATGTTTTTATGGTGCTGCACTCAGGATAATTTCTACCACTCATCTTCTCAGTGATTCAATTACTGTAACCCCATGTGACACTGATTTAATTACTGAGAATTTAGCTCCAATAATTAAAATTGGTACATTTATTACTAGAAACACATTAAGCATTTTTGTTTGTTCTCTAAGTACTGTTTCTGGCTCCGCTTGGCCTGTTACCAACCTTTGTCCTTAGATTAACATTAGAGTCACTGAGGTGGTCTGGGATCACCATGGAAGTCACTCTTAATAATGGATCAGAGCAACTGCCATTAAAGGTTACTGAGCAGAAATAAAAATATAAAAAAAACCTCAAAATTTCACTTTGCAGAGCAGTCCCAATCACATAGTTCTGTGGATTTACAGTATTACAGTATTACAGCCCACCGCATCCTCAGGAACCTGTGAAAGACTTTGGTAATGCTCTTACAAAAGTAGATACAAGCACGTACTGTGACTGAGGTCACAGTGCATGCAAGTATATGGAGTTGTGTCCTCTATTATCAGTTGACTGACAGAATAATAAAAGCAGGGTCTGACAGGTTCAGAGTGAAGACGCAATAAGACAAAAGTCAGCTGATGTGAGAGTGAAGAAATGCAAATGACTGAGCATTCAAATGTGTGCTATTCAAATCTTGGGTGTGACATAAAGGCTTTACAAATTCAAATATCTGTTTCAAAGCAAAGTCCCTCCAGAAAGTCCCAGCGGACCTGTTGCCATAACATAACATTTACAACATTACAACGTTAAAGTACTTTGAGAGTTGGAATTATGCTTCTAAATTAGTTGGGAATGTGCATAAATGCTTGATCAATGCAATGCAAAAAAGGAGGATGCTCTTCATAGATAGGAAGTATTGCACTTTGTTGGTGATTAAAAAAAAATCTATTTGCAAAAGGGAATCAAAGGAGAAGGGAAAGCAGTGGGGAACAGCCAAAAGCACCTTTACTCTCTGGACATTTTCCAATTAGACTGTGGTTCGCCAGCAGATCAGCGCTAGGATAATCCTGGGCTTGGAGAGTGCTGCTACTAGCATAAAGACCTAAATAGGGAAAGGTGAGAACCAATAGGCGTCTGGTTGACAAATGAGTGTGTCAGTGTGAGTTACAGGGAAGGAACGGGAGATACAGAAGAGACAGAGAATGAAGCTGCGCAGACGGTGGACCGGAGAACAGGGAGGAGGGGTGGCTTGTGGTTGGTGCACTGGTTCGTGACGTCAGCGGCTTGTTGGATTGAAGTACTGTGTCCTGCTGATTTTAATCCTAACTCATTAGGGAACCAAGAGCAAGTGCCTGTGCAAGTCCCGTGGGGAAAGAGAGAAAGTGACAAGAGAGGGAAGGACACTAAACTATCCATCAAGGGAGATAAGTGGAGCTAATTCACAGCTTGAGAGACAAAAGGAAAGAAATCCAGCATTTTACTTTTTTTGCTGTTCAGTCTCATGCCTGTTTCCCTTTATTCTGTCTGTCCTAAACTTCTCTACACGCAATACTAACGTGTGGCCAGTTCAAACATGACCACAAACGGAATTAACAAAGCCCTGAAGCTGCAATTTGGCCTCATCAACTACGAGAATCGGTACCTGACAGCTGAAGCTTTTGGATTCAAGGTGAATGCCTCGGGTACTAGCATGAAGAAGAAACAGATTTGGACCTTAGAGCAGAATGAGCAAGATGGGCAAGTAGTGTTCCTCCGCAGTCACCTGGGACGCTATCTGGCCTCTGACAAAGACGGTAAGATCACATGTGGGGCAGAGAAGCCTGATCCTGAATGCCGTTTCCTTATTGTGCCCCAGTCTGACGGGCGCTGGGCGCTGCAGTCGGAACCTTTCCAACGTTACTTTGGAGGCTCAGCAGACTATCTATCCTGCTTTGCCCAAGTCATTGGGGAACAAGAGCTGTGGGCCGTCCATTTGGCTTTACATCCACAAGCCAGCCTTCTTAGTGTGGCACGTAAGCGCTATGCTCATCTATCTTCTTCAGATGGAGAGATATCAGTGGACAGCAACATTCCCTGGGGAGTGGACTCCCTGGTCACCTTGGTATACCTTGATGGCAAGTACAGCCTGAAGACCTGTGACAGCCGTTTCCTCAGCAATGACGGCAAACTTGTGAAGGAGAATACCAACACAACCAGCTTCACTCTGGAGCTGAAATCTGGCAAGCTGGCCTTTAAGGACTGTGATGGGAAATACCTGGCCCCAGTGGGACCCACAGGAACGCTGCGGTCAGGCCGATGCTCGAAGCCTGGAAAAGATGAGCTATTTGATCTGGAGGAGAGTCATCCACAAGTAGTTTTTCAAGCTGCCAATAAAAGATATGTCTCAGTCAAACAAGGTAATTTGGGTGTTAAAAAAAAAAACTACATTTTTTATGTAATTACATCTCTGTTTTATTGGATGCTGAACAATACTACGCTTATAGTATGATGTTCTCAACTGATAATTAGGTTCAAGATCATTAAATGAGCGGTAACTTTAATGGGCGACAGTCTGAGAGGGTAAACAGTTTTAAGCATTTGCAAACACATAAAATCTTTCAGTAAACATTAACTTATTAATTGCAACAAGCAGACACCGACATTCAAGATAAACAGCTAGAATGAGTGCACACTAAAGGGGGGGAAGAAGCTCCATTGTCTTTTGTCTGCTGACGTTTATATGCAAGAATAACTTTTCAAGTACATTTGATTTCTGGCGAGTGGTCTCTTTGATTTAGTGATATATTCTGTATTATTGCAAAAACTGAACCATGACGGCTACAGAGATTGTTTTCTAGGTGCTGGAGTTAACCAAGGTCAGCCTAAGTAAAAGGGTTCAACACAGCATAATAGAGGTCATGGCATATCTTCTCAGTAGAACACCACCTCTGTCTGCTGTTTCGTTTTTAAAGCTATGTTATGGTAACCGAAAATAACATAAAAAAGCCAATCAGTTACATTTTACTAGCTAACTAACTAAAGCTTTGCCACTCTTGCCTCAATGTTGGAATGGTTGACAACAACTGTGGAGGCAGTTGCAGTAATAGGCTTTGTCATTTCCACTGTGTGTCCATTGAAGATTAAGCAGTGTGCAAATGACTGCAGGAGAGATCTCCACCCCACTGGTGTCAGTTACCATCAATGGACTTTAGGCCTCACAGCTACACGTTCTCCACTTTCATACAATGAGTGAAGTTCTCTAAATGATGTGGATCTGTAGTTAACTACTATGAAAGTGAGGCGTTAGCAGCTACAGTCGGGCCTTAGCAGACAGAGCAGGTATGCGATCTCCTTTCAGCTTGCGTCATGTGATCTGCTCTGCCCAATAATATTAAGCAGGTGTGGTAGTGACAAGGAGGGGATTTTTCTTCAAGTTACCTCTAGTTTTAAGATATTACTGTAGGACAAGTTTGCTATTAAATTAGCTCTGTAGTGCAAACGTAGGTAGGAGATTCTCAGCCTAATGTTGGGCTGCAGAGATTAATATGCTCATGCAAGAATAATATTTTGCATTAAAAAGATCACTATGAGGGCAATATTCCAGCAACTTGACATTTCACCCTCATAATAGAAGGTAAAGACTTATTTCACCCCAGTACTGTTTTGCCTTGTGGCAGCTCCACATTTCTTTAAGAACAAGGCACTGAAAGCTGCTTAGTGGACCCTGCCGTGCAGATTTGCATTTCACCACTCAGGGAATTACAGCAAGCGAATGAACAGGAAGGGTGGAGGGGTGACTGTGGGGGATTAGGGTTGTAACGGGATTAAGAGAAAGGTTAAAGGATATTTCTGTGGCATCTAATTTGAACCAGAGCAGACACAGTTCAGTTATATGTGTCTATGTTACCAGTTTATGGGACATGTGGATTAGGGAACGTAGCACTAGACTGGCTGCATGTGAGGCACTTCCAGTTAGAGACCAGGAGAAAACAGATCACGTGAGCCGAGTGCATGAGCGCATGCAATTTGTTTAAAAAAATCAAATGCTGGTTGTTGGTCAAGTAGCTACAAAGCCAGTAAACCTATTTCTTAGTCAAACATTATTAGGTTAAAAGGAAAACAACATTCTACAGGGATGATGTGCTTTTGTGGTGGGGAAGGAAAGTAAAAGCATGCAAACCAAATACTGCAGAATGATCAACTACTCAAAGCCAATCTAAAGCAAATAAAAAGATTTGTTGATTTTGCCATCCCTAAGACTGCCAGGCAGGAATGATTCATACTTTTGATGACTGTTGTAAATCCATGTAAGTAAATGTATATATATTATATGCACCTTAGTACACATTATTCCACTTGCACAGGCCTTTGTTTGCAAAGTTAACAAATCAGAGACTGACCAGCAGGAGTCTCGAATCCACGGCAACAGAAACATGCTAAAGCTGGAGAAACTGTCAATCAAAAAGAGGCAAATGGCATTAAACCTTTTTTTTTTGTAAACAATAAACACCATAAAAAAATCAATTAAACCAAGACACCCTTATCCTCCTTTTATTATTACCAGGAGTGAGTATTTCAGCCAATCAAGACGTGGAGACAGACATGGAGACCTTTCAGATGGAGATAGATAAGGAAAGCAAAAGGTCTATGTTCAGGACCAATGGCGGATCCTACTGGACATTAGTGACTCATGGAGAGATCCAGTCCACTGCCACAGAGGTGTAAGTAGCTCTTATAGCCTTACAGGAACAATGTGTAAGCTTTGTACTGATGTGAAAAAGAATAAGCACTTTCCATGTTATGCCAGATGTGTTACTTACTGAAGACAGCAGATGATCTCGTCTCATCTTAAAATACCATTCTGTACCTCAAGAGGCCACAGTGAGGCACTGTAGCTTCAAGCTTAACATGCTAGTCTAACAAACATAAGACTGGACTTGTGACTTATAATATTGCCCTCTAAAAATTGGGACATATTAATAAGTTTAATTACTGACAAAATCTGCTCGTTTTGAGTAGTGAGGTGTGAAGCATTGCACAATCTCAATTACTTTCACAGTACCTCCAAAGAAGCATTACAGTCATACAAAAAGCTATAAAATACCACAAAACCATGTATAAGGAGCCAAGTATGTATCAGTCTATAATGTGAAAAATTGTCTACAAATGGAGAAAATTCAGCACTCCTGTTACTCTGTTACTACTCTGCCAAAGATGACAAACGACAATGTGCATTCTTGAAAAAGTAAAAAAAAATCCATTAATCAGTCGCAAAAGACCACCAGTAAGTTCCGCAACACTTTCAATTCAATTCAACTCTATTTATACAGCCCCAAATCACAACAAACAGTTGCCTCAAGGTGCTTTATATTATAAGATAAAGACCCTACAATAATTACAGAGAAAACCCAACAATCAAAACGACACTCTATGAGCAAGCACTTGGCAACAGTGGGAAGGAAAAACTCCCTGTTAACAGGAAGGAACCTCCAGCAGAAGTACTGTAGGCTCAGGGAGGGGCAGTCATCTGCTGTGACCGGTTGGGGCTGAGGGGAGAGAGAGAGGACAAAAGACACTGTCGAAGAGAGACATAGATTAATAATAACTAATGACTATCCTCACATTTCGGTTGTTTGTGCAGTTATTATTATTGGTATTATTAATCCAAACTGATCTTTTACAAACCCAGAGCAAGGGGTTTATATGCCTAAATCTAACCATATTGCAAAAGAAGATCAAAGTAAACAGCAAATTAAAGTGAAACTTAAATGGTCGATAGAAGAATTGGTTCCAGTCCTGGAAATGCTCCAACATGCCATTTTAGGACGTTTTGTGATGCTCAAAATGCATTTTATGGGTAATCAATGACAAAATCTTGGTAATTCTGTGTCTGACTTCAGCCTCTCAGTCTGCCTGTCTCCTTCTTTTACCCAGTGAGGTCAACACAATGTTTGATATCGAATGGAGAGGACAAAGGGTAGCACTCAAAGCAAGCAACGGAAAGTACGTGTGCACAAAGAAGAACGGGCAGCTCTCAGCAGTCAGCGATACAGTGGGTATGTGCCTTTAAGCGAGCCACTAAAGAGTCAGCCGTGTGTCTGTTTGAAATTCCCACCACGCATTTATCCTTCGTTTCAGCCGATGATGAGTTGCTCCTGATGAAACTCATCAACCGGCCTATGCTGATCCTTCGTGGAGAGAATGGCTTTGTGTGTCACCACAAGAGCGCCAACACTCTGGATGTGAATCGATCCGTCTACGACATCTTCACTCTGATCTTCAATGATGGCGCCTACAACATTAAAAGTCAGTGCAACCGCTTTTTTTTTTTTTAAATATAATAGCTATTAAAATAAATGACCAGTTTTACAAAGAAAATAATACATTGGTATACTTCTGCAGGTGTGAATGGAAAGTTCTGGTATGTCACTGGCAGTGGCCTGGTGTGCTCCGATGGAGAAAAGTCTGAGAACTTTTTCCTTGAGTTTCTAGAACACGGACGTGTCGCAATCAAGGGCACCAACGACAAGTACCTTCGTGGAGACCAGGGAGGCACACTTATGTGTGATGGTAAATCTGTTGATGCAGCTTGTCTCTGGGAGTACTGATTCCATCAATGTGGGTCATCAATGCGGGCCTAAGACGCAGGGGCAGGATCTGCTGTTACCAGGTCATATGAAGTCGACAGACTGGAAAATATTTTCCTGCCTATTTTTTTTTTGTTTGTTGCTTGATTTTCTTTTTTTTTAAATCGGGAAGAAGTGACTAGTTCAGGAAGTTGTTTTTTTTTTTATGTTTTGTCTTTCAAATGATAAAAATGCCAACATCAAATGACACATACTGTGTGAAAAATGTGTCATTTAGTGTAATTTTGCAAATGGGGAGATAAAAGTGGCTGTCACAATTCTTTCAGTCAGACTTTGTTCAATATACAACCATATGTTTTTGAGGGCAGCCATACTGATCGGTCAAGAAACAGTGTGTTCCTGCCAGGCAGGGGTGCTGCCATCTAGCACAGTTTGCTACTGCTGTTACTTTGACAGATTTTCTGCTTAACCTACCCAGAGAGCTTGTTAGCGGCTGGCGAAAAAAACAACTTCTGTCTTCTGCTGAATTGTATAGGTTACCCAGGTTACATATCTCCAAAAGTAAAAAATAAAATAAAAATCACTAATCAAACTATAGGCAATTATTTGGCAGAAATTAAAATACAAAAACAAAAAAAACATAGATAATGACAAATCAGTGTGGCTGAATCCTCTAAGGCTTACTTAAGACATGTACAAGAACACAGTTGTTTAGGTTTATATAGCTACAGTGCTAGCCTGCTATGTTTATCCGAGTCTCATGTGTACAACCTCCCGACATTTGTTTAGTGCTTTTAAATGACTTCAGTACTTTAATGCATTCAAAAGGAATAGTCTGTCCATTGAGTCATGTTAAGGAAAGGTAATGTACCACGGTTTGTGCCAGTACTGCTTTCATTTGTCTTAATGGAACATTTTCAGATTCTTTTGAAAACTATGATATGATGTAAATTAAGTGGGCATGTAAAAAACACTGTTTCGCAATGCTGCAAATGTAAATACAAGCAATACTTATATTGCCAGCCTCACCGTAAAACACTGAGATATATACAGTATGTGCAACACAAAAGACATGCAAAGATCGGACGTCTTTAGGAATAAAGAATGTCGGCAGAAGTACGATTTATCCACATCAGAGGCTAGTGAGAAACCCAAGTGGGAGCAGATTGAAGGTACTGGATAGATCATTCTATTGTACCTGATGTAAACTCAGAAAGTGCTTCTCTAGTGATCTGCCTAGGGGCCTTAATCCAAACTGCACTCAATATCCCATTATGTTCCGTTCTCATGTTGAGAGATGGGTAGTCACATAAGAAAATAGAACGGATTTTGGCAACAGATATTTTTGAAGAGCACTGTAAAGTTTGCTTTCCAGGATGTTTGTTTTCCATCTGTTTGTTCAAACTTAGAAGAGAATATTTAAGCATCTTGAGTGAAGCTGCGTGCACTTTGCATGCAGAGTTTGCAGACCCAGCTCCTGCAAACTCCTTCGGGAGTCTTTAAAGTTATTGGCAACATGTTGTTCCACCTTTGCTTTCGGTCTTTGCGCATAGAAAGGCCAGCACCATCCCACTGAAACCAACCGATCTCCTCAATTTAATTTGGACATAAGAGCAAGTCAGTAATTTTCACAAATCAGCAGAATCTTCCTCTTTCCATACCTGCTCAGTACTGCTCGTGAAATTGTAATAATATGACCCTTTGCCATAAAATCCTTTCTTTCTTTTTTTTTATTTCTCATATTTTAACTAAAATCTCTCACGATTCACTGAAATGATTAAAACAAAATCACTAAGGGCCCAAGCTGCCCAGACTTAATTAGAACAGATGTTGTTGTGCAGTGCAGAGGACAGCCTCGAAATGTAAACAATTAAGTTTGTAGATTTTTGTTGGCTATTACCCAGAAGGTAATAAAACCTACTATAGCATCAGCATAATGTCTAAACCAGTGGTTTTGTGTCGTGTGCAATATGGATTAGCTTTAGTTCTAAAAACGCTTGGTTACCTGACCAACCTGTACCAGCTCTATAGAGAGCCTCCGGCCATATTTTAGAGTGTATCTATTTTACTATCATTGTTTTATGATGATTTTTGAAAAATGTTGACAATAAAAACTTGATAATATTTATTTTGATAATATAATAAGTTTGCTGTGAACTTTCAGAGGTGGGTCAGGCTTTGCGAAATGTGCAAATTTTTTTGGGAGCTGGTCATTAACTGTAGGGCGTATACTGTAGCTCCTGCTGCAGAGGGCCCTAACGCCAACTCTAAAAATCTGCCACATCATTATAGTTTAAGTTATTAAGCTTACCAATTGCTATATTTAATCTAGATGCAGTATCTTCTTGATCCTGCTGCGATAAGTCACAAAATGACATTAACCAAAATGGCATAAACGTCCACTCTTAGCAACTATTTAACTGGTGGTTCAGGGACTCTGTGATCACTGTGGTGTTACAAAGAGGATTTTCCCCTTCACTACACTGGGTGGCAGTGTGTACCTCACTTAATTCATTCTAAGTTGCATTAATCAGTGAAAATAACCACATCCTGCTGCAACAAGCACAAACACCTGTAAGTAAATCAGCCATGGCATTCATTAGCCATTTTAAGAAACTCGAGTTTTAGAGTGGGTTCAGCCGGCGTGTGCGGAGCATGCTCAAGAGAAAGGCATGTAGGCACTGGAGACCCGTTTTCAGGTTCGTAGCTCCCATCCTTCTGCCATTTCTTTGTGATTTCAAATATTTATGGTCCACAGCAGAATATTTCTTTTCTGAGAATTTCAGTTCGCTCTTGAGAGAAAATTGTACCGAGACACATACACAAACACAAAAAGCCCCATATCTACAAAGCACATTAACCGTGCACCGTCTGCCACGTGGATTAAAGTGCCAGAGATCTCTGAAAGCATCTGTAAGCAAAATCCTAAAGAAATTTTGTTTTACAGCTACAGTAGTTGTCTGGTACTTAAATGGTGTCTGATGATCCAACACTGTGGTAAGTTTATTTGTGCTTGGTTGTCAGGCACTTGGCTTTTTTATTAGCGCTGCTGGAGGGCATCTGGAAAAGACACATCTTAGAAAGAAATCAAAGGGCGAGTTGTAAACAGGTGGCCAAGGCTCACTAAGTCTTTATGCAAAGTTTAAAAGAAGTTCAGCCAACTCCCTGGATTGGCAGCAGCTTTCCAGTAAAGCACACATGCAAATACGACGTGGCTTTAGGGGAGATGCACCTTACAGCTCAATACCTTCTTATGTCTTTGAATTGGATGGAGAGCGGTAACGGGTCAAAAAAGAGCAGTGTTGAGGGTTTAAATATAAAGGTCACAAATTCAATACAGAATATTAATCTTAAGCGTGCTCCATCGCTTTGGCATTTCACTTCCTAAAACATTATCGCTTAAAGTGTAGATTTATAACAATTCCTCGTCTGCGATGCAGCACAACACAGTTTATCCTTCACTGAAATGGACCCATTTCACTTTCAATTTGAAGCCATAAAACAATGACATTCTGCAAAGATCTTAAGCCGGTTAGCCCAACTCCAATCAATGAAAAGCTTCAAAGAGGAAAAGGTGGAGAGAAGCCCTGTGAACGCAAGTCGAAAGGCTGACTGAGATCAGATAAATGATGGACGGTCTCAACACAGAAGCCCACACACACAAAACAGACCGAACAAATTTGAGGCACAGACAAAGAGAAATGTCAAACTATCTGGCAATCGTTAAAAAAATAAAAGAGAATCAATGTTATTTAGCCCTAAACAGAGAAAGCCGAGTGTCAAATTATTGGATTATTGAGACGCCAGAAGCTGAAAACAACTCGAACTGAGAAAGTGAGCAGGACAAGAGTGACAACAACCCTAAATTGAGAGTGGTAAACACAGAGAAACCTGCCAGTGTCAGCTCTGAGAACAACAAGAGATGCGAACGGAAAGTCTGAGGCGGAGGCACTGAAAGAGGCAGAAGGGCATATTGGTTTCTCAGGGAGAGAGAAGAAACTGAACAGGAGAAAGAGGTGCTTCTGTCATCAAAAGCAAGGAGCAGTGACTTTTCGCTTTCCCTCTTTTCTTACCTTTTGCAGCTCGGTTCCTGCACTGCGCTGCTGCCCTCGCAATCTTTACAGACCATTTCATGCTGCTCGGTTAATTTCACCAACATTCTTTCGATGAATCTGTAAAGGACGATTTGCAATAGTAAGCTTAAAATATTCATGACAGCAGCCTAAAGTCATTTGATTAGACACAGACATCTGTCATGTTGGGTTGCATCAAAGCTTTTGCAGCAAGGTGTGCAAGCAAACTAAGAACAATTCCTGCAAGACAAATATGAAACATAGATGTCCTACACATAGAGATTGCATATACTGCATATACTACTGCATAGGTTCCTTCCTTTTTTAAGGATCAGTCAGGAAAAGACATAAATATTTGAGATGGCTGTTACAGCAGAGAAAACATGAACTGCTCGTACTTCACACTCTGGGCTTAAGAGACAGATACAGCAATCGTTGGTCTTCTGACTGAAAATCTTTCAGTCATTCAGGTGTTGCATTACACAAGACTGGCTTTTTTCTTCGAATTAAACTTTTAACAGTAGCTTTTCATAATAACGTCTCGCAGAGGTTTTCAGCAAATAACTGCGGAATCTCCAGAATAAGAGGCCAACCTGTCTGTGACTGTGTCAACCGCCGCTCAAGACCACTTCAAATGATAATTGCACGTATGCATAATTAAACAGAGCCTCAGAAACTCTGACACATCTTGACATTTCATCCCTGCTTTTCACCCAGAATGGCATTTTTGCATTATTCTCACAAAAAAGCACCAGCAAGTTATCTCAGGCTTACAGGTGCATATAAAGTCTGTTTGTTTGGAAATACGTTTGTAAAGCTGTTTAACGCCAACGCGGGACACAGCTTGTGCAGAGCAGCCCTGCTTGAACAGTGTGTGCGCCTGGATTCAAGGTTCTAACAGATGCTGGAGATCAAAGTTGAGTCATCGATCAGTTCTGGAGTCACGCCAGGCTGCAAACAAGGACTTCTTCTTTTTTTTTTCATTCAATAAAAACGCTGAAATTGTGCAAATGATTGGTGCAGAAAATGAACACAATAGAAAAAAAAATCAATGCATGAAACTGGCTGCAGTCTATCGTGTTTTTTCTTTTACCTTTCTTAAACACAAACGTGAAATTCAGCTGGAATCTCAATTAGATGGGAGTTAAACTTTCTTATTTTAGATTAATTAGCTCATTATAAGTGTTATTCAACAAACATCCATCCTACAACAGAACTGACAATATTGCTCTAATTAAAAACCACCCACTCAATAATCATGATGAGTGGAAAATCCTTTAAAGATAGAATCGGCATGTCACAGAGAGCTCAGCTGCCTAAGACCCTTGATGCATTAGTTTTTAATACAGTCGCTGACAGTGATATTTATTCGTGGCTCACACAGGAATGTATCTGTGTGCTCTGGGCTTTTTATTGGGATGTACCCTTCTGACTTCCCTACATGCCGGAGTGAGGGCACTCAGGGAGACAGAACTGAACACAAGTTCAGCTACAAACAGGCTGGACAAGGTTTCACTGATTAAGATTTATTTCCCAGCCTGCACAAATCCATCTTTCCCTTTGCTGCCAGGGTGTAAACGCACAAACGTAACATTTTATACCAATGGGCCAAATTAAGAAAACACAAGCCATGTGAGAACAGCTACCCTTGCCTACCTTGTTCTAAGCAAAGACGGCAACATGAGGGGATTTAATATGAATTTCTGTCGACTTAAAACCTTTGAATGACTGCACATACATGTACAGGCTACTTTTCATGTTATAAAAGTGACTTTAACAAGATACCTTCTACTGGCACAAGCGCAGACCTCACATACCAGTATTATAATTGGAGGGCAAATTATTATTTTTAATCATTTTGTTTGAATCACTTATTAAACATGAAAAACTGTTACTCTGAAGTGTGGAATCACACTGAACTGGATCATTAAAAA
>VOQJ01030908.1:0-14892 GCA_015052665.1 Apistogramma diplotaenia
ACAACAATAAGGCTGGTAGCGGCTGCTGAAAAGAAAACACTTAAGGGGCAGGGGAGGGGGGGGGGGGGGGGGGCACATTATCGTTTTATTACTTTGTGAAGCAAAAAAGCGCCAAAATATCTCTAAACCCCATGACACAGTGGAATGTTTCATTTCAAGTGAGCTACAAATAACACATGATGTTAGATAATGGACCCTCGGGTTAAAGTGAAGACCGGGAGTCCCGGGATCGGAGTTAGTGAGACTGAAACGAGAGAGAAAACTGAACAGAGAGAAAACTGAACAGAGAGAAATTTTTTAAAAAAAGATGCTCATAAATACAACGTTGGTCTTCAGAGAAGGAAGTGATATTTCACTCTGTCTGCTGGGTAAAACGTAAAGGACAATGTGTGGGCGTGACCTTTAAACAGTCACATGCAGTTTTGGCCAAAACCCATCAGGCCTTTTTCCCCCTCCTCCTCCTCCTCCTCCTCCACCTCCCTCTTCAGCTTCAACTGGAGACGGTGCCCAAAGGTGCTGGCCTGACGGCCCGATGGGAGAGAAACTGCGGGGGGGTCGCCCTGCTCTCGTTCTTTATAAGGGCACGTGGCTGAAGAGGTAAGACACCGACTCTCCGTTGTGGGTTCTCCTGATGGCCTCCGCCAGGATCATGGAGATGTCAATGACCTGGAGGAAACAACGAGTTTGGAATATGAGACAGCAGTTTGCTCGGCACACCTCGCTTCCTCCCTTTTGTGCGCTGTTGTTTTGTGAGGCAGTGAGTTTAAAGAAAACCGACTGCAGCGACCAAACAAAGGCTCGATCAGGTGCTTGCCACATATTCCCAACGCATCTAACCCGGAACGTCACTGCTGATTTTCACTGTAATCTTACAGTTTGATTATTTCTGAGCATTTTTACCACAGCAGCACTTTTTGAGGAACTTCACTTGCAGTTGAGGTCTGCTGCTGCTGTGCGTGCGTGGCCGTGTATACCTGTATTTTCGGGCACGCCTTCATCTTCTCCTCCTGAGGGATGGTGTTGGTCACCACCACGGCCTCGAACGGGGCGCTGTTGATGCGAGAAATGGCCGGCCCTGAGAATATGCCGTGCGTGAGGATGGCGTAGACCTTCACAGCTCCAGCATCGATTAGCCTACAAACGTGGGGAGGGTGCAGGAAAAATAACGTTAGATAAAAGGAAGCGGACTGTGTTACAGAAAAGTGTTAAAGGCAAAACGATCCAAGTGACACTGACTTGTCAGCGGCGTGGCAGATGGTGCCGCAGGTGTCGGCCATGTCGTCCACCAGGATGGCCACGCGGTCCTTGACGTCACCGACCAGCACCATGCGGTCCACCTCGTTGGCCTTCTTCCTCTCTTTGTGGATGAGAGCGAAGTCCACGTTCAGACGGTCCGCTATGGACGTCACGCTGAGCAGAGAACAGGACAGAGGGGGTGTAATCACTGGAGTGAGCCTCAGCTACTCCAGAAAGGGACATCAAATAACTTCCAAAGGCAGCAAGCAGCTGGCAAACTCAGCAGATGATAATCACAGAGGTTCTGCTGATGGTTCCTGATGTCGCCGTGAAAAAGGCTCAGCGATAAAACTTTAATTGGGACTCTGCAGCACGGGCAGACACACATTTTTACCCCATCACAGAGCTACACTAAACATGAACATCTGAAAGTGAAACATCAGGAATATCGAGCGTATGGTCGAAGCATCTTTAGGAGCTCTGCATGTTCTTGCAAGGAGCAGAGATGGTTTCAGGTCCCTGCTGCTAAATGCTGCTGCCGCCAAGCTTTACCAGTTATGTACCAATCAGATGACAGTCTGCAGGTGAAAAATGGTGCTCTGATTCGACTGGGGCTAAACAGATCACAACCTTATTTCTCACCGTTTTTGCAAACTTCAAGGTGGCCGAGGAGCAGCTCCCATCTGGCCACTCAACCATAAACCTTACCATTAATCACCCACGGTTGCCGTTTGGCTCAGTGCCCATGCAATTCTTTTTTGGTAGCATTACCCAAACGTATGCCTGAACACACTCCTGCCTCTGAGCTCTGCAGGCTGTTCTGTCAGCCTCGTGATTTGGTTTTTGTCCTCACTGTCGCCGCTGAGGCTTCAGACGCACACGTGCTGGGCGTGGGCGATACAGCCTCGGAAATATATCACAACATTTCTAGGAAATCAACACATTTAGGACAACACAGGACAAAGAAACACTGAGCGACGGTTTATCGGTGACTGCAGCTTGCGGGCGGCAGCATTTATTAGTGCAAACGCTAATTATCCATCCTTCTTCTCCAATGAGCTGCTGTCACTGATGACACACTACCTAATTCAAAGTGTAAATCTACAGCCACAAGGTGCCGCCAGCAGCAGCAGCAGCATAACAACACAACTGCAGTGACGTAGCATAAAGTCAGCCTGCACAACACTGTCTCACACTACAACTGCAGCTGAAGAATATTTAAATTTTGGTGGATTTTAACCAGCTGCTTAAAGCCCTCATTTATCACCGTTTCCAGCTCACTGATATCACAATGTGACTTTTATATCACAAGAATTCATGCTGGAATCAACCAGATGCTATGGCAGGGCCATGTGCACACGAAGTTGGACTGCAGTCACGATGCAGAAACCCCTCAAAGATGATTAAGAGAAACGCCGGGCATGATGGGATACACGGTATAAATTAGAGAAAGAAAAAATGAATTACGACAGTCGCCCGAGTTCGCTGGATACTGCCTGCAGACTGCAATAAACCAAGATACACGGTGCTCCTTAACCCCCCCCCATTATCTCTTATCTCTGCAGCTTACCGTTTTGCTCCCCCTGCATCTGGAGACACGATGATACAATTCTTCCATTCAGGAATGTGCTCTTTGATCCACTGCAGCACAGCAGGCTCAGCGTACAGGTTGTCTACAGCAATGTCAAAGAAGCCCTTAAAAACAACAAAAAGAAGTTCAGCTCCAAGTGAAACAATCATTAGCTCGTACACGTATACAAACTGTTACCGTCAACGACGCCAGTCACCTGGCAGCTTCATACGGAGCCACCGACAGTGTTAGCTTTGTGCAAGAGGTAAAGTAATCCATCTAGAAGCATCAGGACAGCTCAGGATCTCATTCTCATTTCTTCTGGCATGGATTAAGTGCTAATTTGTGAGATTTAGAGGCGCTAGCAGGCAGACTCTGACCTTTATGTGGCTGTTTTCTCGGTCTTTATGCTAAGCTACACTAATTGCCTTCAGTAACATTTTAACTGTGGAAAAACAAGACAGCTCTGCAACAAAGTGAAACCGCCTGAGAAGACTAATTCAATTCCCTTCTGCAACACACACACACACACACACACGTGTGCACTAACCTGGATCTGTGACGCGTGGAGGTCCATGGTGATGATGTGGTCTGCGCCAGCCACAGACAACATGTTTGCTACCAGTTTGGCTGATATGGGCGCTCGACTCTGTAACACACATCAGGGCACAGTCGCTCCAGGTAAATATACCTTTAATATGCAACGCTGAAGACATCACCAAAATCACTTTAGCCTGCAGTACCTCGATGCTGACATTAAGTGGCGTCTCAGCCAGCAGAATTTTTTCCCCACAATTATTTACATGCAAAGCGAAACTAAAACTGTAAAAGCTTTAAAAGCTCGAACAACCTGAATAAAACCGCTCCCGTATTTTGCTACAACACTCGCTCCAAGTTCAAGGTTTATGTGGTTATCAAGATACACGTGGGGACACCGTCAGACGCTGGAGCAGAGGGACATGCAGGTTGCGCTGTCCTTGTCAAAGACCTCGCCGTAGCAATGTAGGTCTGGCTGCTGCTTGGGGGCCTGCGTCACTTAGCTGATGCATTCACTCGAGAAAAGCAAGTAGACGTGCACGTCGGGGCTCATGGGCTTGTTGACAGAACACTCGAATACGTGTTTGTGACGGTGGAGCTGCATTTGTCCCCGTAATTAGACCAAATGGGGAGTTTTGGACACTCGCGATGGCGAGATGCTCTCTGCATCAGGAGAGCGCGAGCAGATACGAATGAGTCTGAAACATGTGGGACAGAAAGGCTTCGGCTGGTCGTGGTGGGCTAATTACATGAATAATTAGCCCACCACCACTTATCCAACTCTCAGTTGTCATAGGAGTGAGAGATTTTTATTTCTACTTTCATTTTGGAAATAATGAAAACATCCCTGTAAGACCAGCTTGTTCTTCAGTATTAATATATTAAATTTTTTTAATTATTATTTTTAAACTAATTTCTTTGTGTTTTGCTAAGAAAACAGGTGCACAAATATTGAAACATGTGCAAACATAAAAATACAGCATATGAGGCAAAAAGAGACTCAGTACAATTCTAACGAGCTTGAAAGTCAACATTTGGTGTTTCCACCTTAATCCTTCAGTACAGTCTGAACTCTGAACTCTCATTCTTTAAGCAGTCTCCAGGAACGGTTCTCCAGGCTTCTTGAAGGACATTCAAAGCTCTTTTTTTTTATGTTTCAGCCTTTTTGTTCTGTTCTCCATCAACATGATCCCACACTGCTTCAACAACGTTGAGATCTGGGGAGGCCGATCCATGAGTTGTAGTGGTTTTGGTTGGTGCTTTCACTGCACTGGCAGTGTGTTTGGGATCATCGTCATGCTGAAAAATGGAGCTGCTGCCAATCACATGCTCTTCAGTGGGCATTTCATGGTGACTCAATAATTCCAACAGTTTTGACAGGATCTCCAACACTGACTGACTGAAATGCTGCTCCAAACCATCACAGAGCCTCCACCATGATGGCTGTAGACACTGTTGTTCCTCGCCTGACCTCCAAAGATATCAAAATCAGGATTCATCACTTCATCTGACCCGTTGCCTCTGATTTCTGGAGCATACTGCTCAAAATTACAAGGTCCAGCTGCTTGGAAGCAGAATATAAAGAAATGAGGGAGTGGCTCAAGACTTTTGCACAGTAAGTAAAGCTCTAGCTGGACTATTTATATTAGTGTTGTGAAATATGAACTGGGTTTAGTTTGTAGAGTATTTCCAAATACACAGCACCTGGCAGGAGCCCTGAAATCAGCACGTTCTTTTAGAGTAAAATCTTTATCTAGAGTCAACACGTGGATTAGGTAAGAAAGTGTTTACAGAGCTTTGACCCTCACATGTTGCATCCTCATGTGAAAGAAATGAGCTCTGATTAAATAAGTGGAGCTCAGTGCATATGCAGGCAGAATGAAAAGGAAAGAAAAGGAGGAGTAAGAGGAGAGGACGCCAATTCCCTGCATGAGCGTCTCTGCAGGTGCTAATCAGCTGGAAACCATCTCGCTGCTTCATACAGACATGATTTTCCTGCAGCGATCACATTAACAACTGTGGCAACACAAGATAATGATTTACAAGATCAGCAGCCTGAGCCACTTTCTGACACGTCAGTCTGACTGCAAACCAGCGCTGCTCCTGACCTTGGTGGGATTTCTGATTAAAACGTCACTGCGATTGAGTTAATACGTCAACCTGCAGTGCTGCAGGGAAACAGCAGCACTCATCAGGGACCCGTTTAAGTCTCGTTTGTGAGTTTGTTCTTCATGCGTTTACACAGCAGCCTCCGCGGGACGATTTATCTCTGTACAAGCTCACAGCCAGCCTGCAGCCTGCTCATAAATGTTAACTGACGGCATTAAACTAATATAAATATATAAGCAGCGGACCACAGGAATAACTGGAGCGGACTTTTGCACCATTCTGCTTAGCAACTCTTTATGACAGAAGGACATGAGAGGCGTTTACCTTGTCTTTCTTGTCCTGTCGGGCGTAAGGGAAGCAGGGGATGACGGCAGTGACTCGGGATGACGAGGCGATCTTGCAGGCGTTTATCATGATAAGCAATTCCATTAGGTTGTCGTTAATTTCGCCACAGCCGCTCTGAATGATGTACACATCTTCACCACGTACACTTTCCCCAATTTCCACACTGTTTAAAAAAAACAAGCAGGCACAGGAACACACCTGATTAGAGGAAGACCTCAGAGGCTGCAGTTAAAACTGAAACCAAGCCACAGAAACAACAGCCGGCGAGTCGAATCTACAAAGAGCCTCACAATTGCTGAAAAGACGCAATCGACCAAAATGACAAAAGGCGACATTGACCACACGAGTGCAAGATCGGAAACACGCTCCAAGCAAACACCACGGTTAGCAAGGCATTCAAAATAGACGTGAGAACGGCCACAAAGAGACCGCGACCACATGCAGACAGACACAAATCAACCGCAAAGCCACAAGACCACAGAGACTCCAAACACTACACAAAACAGCCACAGACACTTAAAATTACCAAAAACTTGAACCACAAAAATAAATGGGGGCTGCTTATTCCTATTCAATCTTAAAACCACTGCAGCTTTCTGTTTGACACGCTGAACACCTGCAGCTGCTCCACATTCCCCCCCATCGACACCTTAATAATCCTGAGCAGTGAGTGTTTGCCCGCTCAGCTTTGACTCTAACCCGTGCAGGACAGCGCAGGCTCGAGTGTGAAAGGGCAGGTTTGGGCCGAGCCCCTCTGCTCATCTGAGGATCTTTGGAAAACTGTCAGTGCTGCAAAAGGTCGAGCGTTAGTCACATGAAGGAATTCAGTCTGAAGCAGACACCGTGTGTGCGAGACATTCCTCTGTGGGAGCTGATCAGGTCCCGTCACTGCAAACATGCAGCTGCACAGTCTCAGAGAGAAAACCTGCAGCTTTGTGTTTTCATGTGATCACATTTTTGAGTCCTTTCGTCCAGCCAGCTGGTCAAAACTGAAAGACATTAAAATGACAGGAGCCACTACGGTTTCCTTAAAAAGCTAACTAGATTTTCCAGGTGCCACTTGCTTTAGATTCATTTGCAATAGCAGCAACAGTTGAAATCATTTGATTAAAATCACTGATCTGACCAGCTTTCTTCTGATGTTAAGAGCTCGTCTCAGACTTGCCCAAATATTGATTCAACAAACAGCTAATAGTATTCAGTCATATCAGCACAGACTGTGCAGCTCTGATACCGTTTAGAGGCTATATCTGTAAAGTTCGTCCACTAACAACCTAAAATTTCCGCTTTATTCTCGCTGGAAAACCACAGTTTTGCACACACGTCTCCTAAAGCCGGGGCTTTCAGCTTCATTAGCTGAGTATTTTCCCCTCCGTCTTTCTGAATGTCCATGCATTTGGACATTTCATCCTGCTCAAAACAAACAAAAAGTCTTCCAAGTCATTTTATTCCCAGGGATTTAGGCCCTCTTCTTTAGAAGTCACAAA
This sequence comes from Apistogramma diplotaenia, assembly GCA_015052665.1. Classification (NCBI taxonomy): domain Eukaryota; kingdom Metazoa; phylum Chordata; class Actinopteri; order Cichliformes; family Cichlidae; genus Apistogramma; species Apistogramma diplotaenia. The sequence goes on from VOQJ01030908.1 coordinate 7,285, forward strand.
TCTTAGTCGGAAGCTGTGAGAAGAGCTGCCGTCACCTCCCCCTTTAGTGTGCAAGGATGAGAAAATAATCTTTGTTTTGTGTCGCACAAGCAGCTGCGTTCCCAAGAGAGAAAACTCACTGCAGATAATCAGAGTTTTCCCTGGATTTTTAGAGTTGTGGGTGGAAATGTGAGCAGGAGAGAGGAGGAGGTACAAGGGGATAAAAGGGTCCAGACATCTTAAGGAACGGCGATGCCGTTTAACGCAGGAGGCTGCAGATTACAAAAAAACAAACAACAACTGCAGCCAAACGCAAGAGGATGCTTTTATCCAGTGCATACAGTGAAATCATCCCAGAATAAACCCAGCAGGAATTAAATGCTTGCTGTCCCACCAAAAATAATCACGCAGCACCTCAAAACAGAACACGTCTCTTATCGCTGCATCCAAAAGGGGAAAAATCCACTTAGATGAGACGATCCTACACAGCCACATGTGTGCTGCTGGGGTCAACACAGCCATGCAAACAGGCACACATGAAAGCCAAAGGGTCATCCTGCAGGAGGCTCCAGGCAGGCTGCACAACCCGAGCTCAAGGCCACAGGCAGGCAGCAGAAGTAATAAAAGTCCTGTGCAAAGCTTAAAGTTATTAAAGAAGAGTAGCTGCATGCCTGCAGACACTGATTAAACTGATGGTGAGCTCGGCTATTATGGAAACAGGGACAAATGAAGCACATGTGATGCAACCAGTGGAGAGTTAACCAACATCTCTTATGCATCGAGGCACTACTGCAGGATAAACTTAAGCTTAATTTCCTCGAGGGAACACTCCCAAAGGGATTAATGAAGTTTTTATCTATCTATCTTTACTTAACCACAGCAGCCACACAGATACATTACGTTTTATTATATATATATATATATATATATATATATAAAAACATCGTATTTCACAGTCTATGAAGTTAGCAAGCTAGTCCAAGACTGGGTTAAATAACAGCCCTTCAACCGGCATCTATTATCGGACACTGGCCGTCACCGCCCAACACAGTGGCCGCACTTTAACCGCAGGAATGTTGAGCAAAGGTTGCGTCAATTAATGCAAAGTGTCACGTCAAATTTTAATCATCAGTAACAGCATGTTCCCTCTTGAGCAGCGCCGCCTTTCTAGCTAACAGTAACACATAATAACCGGCTATAATAGGCTCTTTATTATTAAAGGAAGTGTGCAGTTTTCGACGGACATACAAAATGCGACCTTAAACAGACGCCACGTTAGCGTAGCTTGCGTTAAGAAACAATTACGTCGCGCCATTTCATAACGCCGGGTTACACCTGTTGGTTAGAAAGCACGCAAGGCAGGTGAACTGGGCGTTTAAAAAAATTATGAAAACTAGCCCCTGCTGCCAAGGATAGCGTGGGTGTCCGATAAAGGAAGCATCGACTTTAGCACGCTAACTTGCCGTGTTTACATGTGGTTAGCTTGTCACGTGTAGACGCCAATAGTAAACGATTGTTAGCCCGAAGCTAACCCTCCCACATGGGATAGCGAGGCTGAAGCAGCGTCACGCGTTAGCGTCAAGATAACAAGCACGGTCTTCAAATCCTAAAAAAACCACATATACTCGCCATGTCTCCTGGTTGCTAAATTTCTTCGTTATCACTTTCCCCAGCTCCAATCCCAGCCGATCCGCCACTTTCTGGGACAGGTCGTGGTGGGAGCTCCCGCTAAAAAGCACGATGTTGGGCATGTCCGACAAACCGGCGCTGCTCGCTCGAGAAAATGAGGGAAAAAAGGAAAAGTATAAAAATAAAATACGAGGAGATATCCTCGCTTTAAGGGTGGGGAAGTGAATGAAGCTTAATGTTGCAAAGTGAGCATTGCGCCGCTGCTGCTGCACAGAGGACCGTCGGCAGAGAGGAAATAGCAAGTTGGCGTTTGATGCGAAGGGAAGTCCCGCCCCCCACTGGACGGCTGTCAATGCCCTTTAAAATCGATACTTCGATTGGCTTAAAAAGTCCCATCTTATCTGAAATCTCATGTTTTCTTCTTATATTTGCTTTGTTATCTCGTAAATAAACTGAATTATGTGTTGATACTATAAAATGTGCTATTAATTATTAATGCACCAAAGCCTTTCCTCATATGTTCTCATTAAGAGTCAATCCATCTCAGATTTGTCTAAAGACGCTATGGACAAATGTAATGATTGGTGTGAAATTAGCTTCATATATCAAATACTTAAAAAAATCTCACTAGTTGTCTTTTGCGAAGTTTGTCATTAGTGTGTCCTCACAGCAGTCACTTCTTTGATGTATCCGTCCCAAATTACAGATCGTGGTTCATCTGTATGATAAGAAAGGACAGTGAAAATTTCAGGCTCTTTATTAAAAGCTTTTGCCTCAGATTTCAGCATGCTGGAAGTGGGTCGAGGGAGCATTTTTCCAAAAATATATTTTGAAAAGTATTTGATATATGAAGCTAAAATTCCACGGCAACCATTGGATCCATCCAAACTTTGGACCTTTGTAGGCCAATTGCAGGCGGCTGAAGGCCCGCCATGATTTGAGACAGGATGACCCATTTTCTCCTGTTCATTCCTCTCATTTTGCAAAGCTGAATATTTATGTGAATTTTTTCTTTCTGGTCGAGCAGGAGCTGCTGCTGAAGTCATGTTCTGCACCAAATGTTTAACTGATACTGACCACAGGAAAAGGAGGCCGCCTGACAGCAGCGTGCACACTTGTGACAGTTGGGTTTTTTTTGTTAATTTGATTTGCCGCTCAGAGGGAAGTCATCTGAAACTCTATGCCTCCCTCCATTTTCAGTGATGCACTTTCTTGCGGTCATGTGCCGGCTGGCTAATTTTTCAAGCTCAAGCAGAGATCGACGACTCCCGCTGTCCACACAGAAGACACCCTAAAACCAATACTACTGACTATTTGGATCGATTTGCACTATCACGGACTCTGAGCAATCATTTCAACGAGGTGATAAGAGCACAAAGATCTTTGCCTCATCAGCTAAATCGTGAGCAGATACCAGCTATTGCTGCGTCTATCCTATTGATTTGCTCCAAACTGCCTCGTTACTGATGGCGAAAACCCACAAGGCAGCGACACGTTATCCTGACAGTGACCCACCCCTTTAATACCTACAACACAAAAAGTCTGCCAGACCATATCTTTACATTCATACATAATGTAGAAACATCGACTGAAATATTTCAATTCACTATACATCAATAGGACCTTCAGAACCCTGACTGTAAGCATATGTATGAAGGTAATCCATCATAACTACATAAAGTAGCTAACAAGTGCACTAACCCAAAAATAAATTAAAAACCTTTTTCTGTATGTACATATTATGCTAGCTACAGAAATGCCATAGCTGCACACGCTAATGCACATGATAAAGTGCATGGAGTACGTTTTGCTACATGATTTTTGCAAGCCCGTTATAGAAAGGATACAGCGTCATATGCAAGTGTAAATCCTCTGGTTTCATATGCAAGAAGAATTATTGCTCTATCTTATGTGGTTGCAATTCTATGAGCATTTAAAATTAGCTAGCAGCTGGGATCGCCGGCGATCCCGCAGGTCTGAAGGGGTTTGACAAACAACAGGAGCCACTTGTATTTTTCAGAAATATATTTTATAGATGATGTCAGAGATGAAATGTCCAAAGCGCAGGTCCCAAAGAAAGATAACATTTTTCATTATTAGAGACAAACAACAAACAAAAAATAACTTTTTTAAAATCCATTTACATGTAAACCAAGAATTGCTCTTGAGCCACAGTGGTTATATATATATATGTATAGAACTGGCCGAGGTGGGTGTGACAATCAAACGACGATGCCCTTTTTAAAAAAAATTTTCCAAACCTTTTCTCAACCGATTTCTCGAGTGCCTGTTTAGAAATCTTTGAAAGAGGAACGTTCTTTGGGAGAGTCTTTTTAAGGTCTGAATGTAGCAGAGGTTTGGCAGAGCACGTTTCTCTTAAGCACAGTTCATACAAGTCGTAAGTGCTTAAAAATCACTTATCCAATAAGAAGGATATCAAATGTTTCTCAGTGGAGTCATTTGGACAAAGTCTTTTGAATTGTTTGCCCACCAGAGAGGAAAAACACATCCCTCCTGGTGCTCTAGGGAGTTGCCAAGGGAGGTTTTTTTTCCATTTTTTTTAAAATATTTAAGTCCTCCAGTGTTCTTCTTCTATTGTGCAAATACACTTTTTGTTACACAGACAAGCAGGCATGCTGACTCACAAACCATGCAAAGAGTTAAAGTTTGGCGCGAGCAGACGGCAAAAAAAAAAAAAGAAGAAGAGTTAAGTAAAGTTTCTACAACTTAAACGAGTAACAAGTGGAATGTTTGGTTAGATGTGAAAAATATCAACTTAATCTCAAATCTTACAAGTTTAGAAAATGATATTAAACTCAAACGTACAGATTTTTCCTCTGGCCTGTAGTGCTGTTTATCCACGTCAATTTTTCTGGGGTGATTTGCCCCCCTTTTAAAAATTTAAAATTACATAGATTTATTTATTTTTATTTATTTTTTCAAACAAAAATTTCGTAAAGATTGTTCGGTGTACTTATTCGTTTACGCTCGGCCCGAGTGTGTTGCACAGTGCCCTCTGGTGGACACACTAGTGTTTTTCTCGTCTTTATTTTTTAAAAATTTTTATGTATCGGCTGTTAAAAATGCCCATACAGACAATTTGGTAAATAACTAATATTCCATTGATAAATGGTTGGGCTCTAAAAATGGCAGCCACCTTGTGGTACTCAAAGAGATGCAAAAAACCCATTTACGGTCTACATCCACCAGCCAGAAGAAGCATGCATCGGGCAGATTAAAGCTTGCATTAGGCTTTTTTTAAAATAATTAAGTCAGTTTAAAAGAAGTTGCTGTAGTTGTAGATTGGGAAATCCTTTCAAACTAAACATATTTGTAACAGTAAAATGTTAACACTTGTGTAATGCTATTCCCCGTTGCTTAGTTTTGGCATTTCCTTCACTTGAACATCAAAAGCAGCACAAAATTATATGTAGAAATGGGTGAGAACACACACTCAGATCTCTCGTGTCCTCACTGCCAAAGACGGCAAGGGCAGAGATGCGTTTTACAAGCCTGAATGTGGTATCTATGCCTTTAATCACAGTTAAATGGCGGATGTAGTTTGGCAGAAAGAAAATAGTTCCTACATGAAACTCCTCACAGCGAGGTTTGTGGATATTTTTGTGTAACTGGGTCATTTTTTGGAGCTTTTAAGTCCCATTATATTCAAGAGATGGCAGGCACGTCTACAGCTGATATCTTCAAAACTGGGCGACGCACACCAAAACAATCTAAGTGGATAAATCACTACAGACCAGAGGAGAAACATGTTCATTTGATTTTTCTTTAGGGTGGGGGTGTGAAATGTCACTTCAAAATAAACATGACAGTCGTCTTTAATCGTGTGTATAACAAAGCAGTTGACAGATGGGAGCTCATTCGAATGTATTTGAGCTACTCGTGATGTCGGATCAATTCAAAGCAGGAAAAGGGAAGAAGGAAACACCGATGTCACGGACACGGTAGTGCAACACATGCTTGGAGAAGGACTTTAAAATTATTGGCTGATGTTTTCCATCCCGAGCTGGTTTAAAGAAAAATAAAAATCTACTTTCTTTGACATGTGTCCCCTTCTTTTCTTTTCCCGCCACGGAAAACTCAGCTAGCTACATAAAGTGGCGTCTAAACCTGTTTTTTTGCAGGGGGAGAAGTGTTGTCACAGTTGAAAGGTAAGCGCATGTCGCTCATGCACGAGAGGAGAATGCATCAATTAGGCAACAAAGTGATCAAATGTCTCGACTCTGTAGGTGTTTAAAAAGTCGACTGCAGTGCCGCTAATAACCACTCAAAAACAGTGCAGTCGATGACCAGTTAAATATGCTGCTCTTTTTAGAGTTCATGGAGTAACATCTTACACCATACTGTTTTTTTTGTTTGTTTTTTTTCCTCACAATATCATAGCTGTCATTAGTTTAGAGTACATTTATAAATTTTCCATATACAAATCTCCTATAAACAGTACATGTTATAAATACATCATTGATGAAAATGCAGAAAGGCTTTAAGGGAGCCGTAGAAAGAAAGAAAGAAAGAAAGAAAGAAAGAAAGAAAGAAAGAAAGAAAGAAAGAAAGAGTTGCTCCTTAGTTTTGATAAATACAAGAAAGAAAGAAAGAACAATAGTACTAAGGATGTGAATGGCAGCCCTATAACTATCCAGAAAATGGATAAAAAAACACAGAACAAAATCTATGGATGAAAAAAGTTAGAAAAATAATCTTAAACAATAAAAAGTAAAAAAAAAGGAGTGGAGACGCTTACCAAACACTTCTGATGCTGCACAATTGACAACTTGATGTGGAAATCATACATGTAGATACAAACAAGACAATACTCCATTACTGCCTCTCAAAATATATTCAATTCAATATACATGGCTGCTGTTTAGCTCATGATAGTAACCAAGGTAGTTGCCAACCGGCAAAGCATGGGATCGGCACGCACACCTGATCTGTGAAGGAGGAAATCAGTAAACATTGAACTGGGGTATTGGGAGCCTCGTTTTAAAGGGCCAATACGTGAAATGTTTGTCGGCTTGCCAGTGAAGTGGAGTTAAAGTACTGCTGTAAATCCAAACTCATGCTTTGGCTTCTCTTGCTTGGCTTTCTCTTTTGGATAACATTCAAAATATCTTGCAGATGAAAAAAAAAAAAATCCCGTCTGGCCTCTCTGCTCAAATGCATGCGTTTTACAAAGCGACGACTTCGATTAAAGGGAAGCTACATTAAAGGCTAAACCTTTTCGAAAGTTTTCTAACTCCTTCTTTGAAGGTCTCCATGTTTGCACCTTTTTTTTTCTACTGAAGCTGGCAACTACCTTTACAAAGCGCTCTCATTTCTTTCTTCTTCTTTTTTCTTCTTTTTTACAGAAAAATAGATCCATCCAAAAAGTAAAGTAACTCTTCGAGAGAGGCTGTGAGAGACATAAATGCTGTCTTCGTCACGTTCTAAGTAAACATGCTGAAAGATTGTTTGCTATATTTTTCGTCATTCTCGTCCCCCCGATAGGACTTGAAGCTCTCCTCCGTCTCCCGCCCTCGCGCCAATTCCTCAGCGAGAAAATCTTAAGGCAATCTTTTCCTGAACGATCCTGAAATCAGGCGGACCCTCACCAAGGCACTCCTCTCACTCGTCAACCTTCAACAACAGGCTGGTCCGGCGAGGCGACAGTCTCACCATCAAATCTTTGTAAAAGCCTACTCAAACTTCGGCCCAATCAAAGTCCACAGTGAAAACATTTAGTAAAGTATCATCTCAGTTGCTGTGATGTTCCCGTTTCTTTAGGGAAAAATAGTCAAGAAAAAACGAAAAAGAAAACCCCCAAGCTCGCCTCTTGGCAGCCGGGGGGGAGGGGCGTCCGCTGTCCCTGGTGTCCGTACTGAATGTGGTCAGAGGGCAGCCGCGTAAAGCACCGTATGTTGCTGCGCCCAAGTGTCATCACACCTTCCTGTGACGAGATCTGATCTCGCCCCCCCCCCCCCCCCCCCCCCCCCCCCCCAAAAC